>JAHWFP010140399.1:28490-39231 GCA_023313725.1 Lithobius niger | reverse complement strand
TAGTCAACCCCACGGATTTCTGTACTTGCCGGAAGGAGGTCTATATACCAAAATAAAAGAAATTCAAGCTCGAATAGATACTATTTTAAATACCGATCATCTCCCTTTAGATTTTAAAGCAAAATATATCGGCCAGCTCGAGCAGCAGAGAGATCAGTTTATCGATCAATTCAGATTGTCATCAGCCCCAACAACAACGACAACTGCCAGTTCGACTCCCGCTAAACATTCGCTTCTTCCTCCAGCTTCTCCCGGGCCGCCCACGCTCTCACTAGCCGGCACACCTCCGAAAGTAGAAGAAGTAAAAAGCAAAAAAAGAAGGAAGGAGGATATAGTGGAGAAAGAAAGAGTCGATCAACCTCCCGTTGCTAGGCGACGGGGCAATAGGCGGAGAAAGACAGAGGATTTCGATTGGGACTCTTTCCAGTAATTATAGAGAGAGGATGGACGCTTATTTAACTAAATTGTATTACGATAGTTTAGGCGAGGCCACAAGTTTTGCCCCGGCTAGAAAATTACACGCTCGCTCTAGGAAAGACGGTAAATCTTATACTTTAGCCGACATTAAAGACTGGCTTTTACGTCAAGATACGTACACCATACATAAACCTACGAGATATAAATTTAAACGCAACAAGATAATTGTAGGGGGTTTGGGGAGTTTCTTAGAATGTGACTTGTCCGATATGGTATCTTTAAGGACTTATAACAAACCGTATAGGTTCATTTTAACTTGTTTGGACGGACTTAGTCGGAAAGCTTGGGTGGAAGTGTTACGTACAAAAACTGGGCAAGAGATGGTCGAAGCCTTTAAGAAAATATTTAAACGTATGGACCATAAAGTAATGAATCTGAGCAGCGACAAAGGGACGGAATTTAAAGGGAAAGAGGTCCAGGATTATTTAAAGGAAGAAGGCATTAATTTTTTCACTACCGAAAATGAAGATATTAAAAATAGTAAAGTAGAAAGATTTCAAAGGGAACTTAAATCTAGATTGCATCGTTACTTTACGTCTAAAGGCACTTACGAATACGTGCCGGTCATTCAGAAAATTGTAGATTCGTACAACAACACCCGACATTCAATTACTGCCATGGCCCCTAACTAAGTCACGTTAAAGAACCACGAGCAATTGTGGCGCAAATTGTACAGTGACGATTTAAAACAGTTGGGGCAGGCTTTGACTAAACGTAAAAGAAAGGAAATAAAGATTCCTTTAAAGGTAGGAGATAAAGTTCGCATATCTATATCGAAAGGGAAATTTGATAAAGCTTACAGGGGTTTGTGGTCGCGGGAAATATTTTTCGTAACACACGTGTTAGTGCCTCGCGGTTCTTTGGGGCAAGTTACTGTCAGGCTTAAAGACTATAACGGAGAGGAAATCAAAGGCCGCTTCTATTTGTTCGAAGTAGGCAAAGTGTTTAAAAAGGACGGCGAGGACTATCATCGAATAGATAAAGTATTGAGAAGCAAAGGTGTCGGACGCAACAAAAAGTATCTCGTGTCTTTCGAAGGTTATAGTAAGAGTCATAATCGTTGGATCCCGGCTAAAGACTTGAAAAAATTATAAAATAATGGATGGCGATAACTTTTACGTCACCTTACCAGCGAATGCTAGTTTAGACCTTTTCCCTACAAACTCACTTAACGATTACACTACGAAACTAGCTCAAAGAATAAACCTTTCCGGTAGTGGTTGGGAAGTCGGTCTGAGTGAGATCCAATATTCGAGAAATTGGGCAAATGTAGCTTACGGCAGCGGAGTGACGTTAAAATGTGGGACCCGTACTTACGTTAAATTCCCTAGATACGATTTTCAAGAATTTGAAAAGATAGAACGTAATAAAATGCAGATCCTCAACCAGCTCGGACGCGAAGAGGAGGAGGAGGAGGGGGAGGGGAGGGGGAGTAAGACATTAGTGGTTTTGGGCACTGAATATTCTCTAGTGGGGTACACTATGGATAACGTTTTGACATTTTTAAACGCGTACGTGGAACAAGAACTAGGTATGCCTTCCATCGTGTTTGCTTACGATTCCGTAAATAAACTAGTGAAAATCAGTCACAAGTTGCACCCCAATGCTAATTTATGTTTATCGTACAGTCTAGCTACGTTTCTGGGTTGGGGGAGAAAAGATAAAGCGATGAAAGAAAGCTATTACGAGGCTGTAAAGGACGCCACGGTCGTCGTGGAAACAGTTTTGGAATCTCAAAATGATGGAGGGTGGTGGATCTCTTACGTTACTTTTGCTTCGGATCTGGCAGTCGGTCTACCTTCGGGTTATTATCAGAAAGGCTCCGAAATTGTTGAAAGAATGAACGAAGCTATTAAAAATAGAATCCGCGTAGATAGATATCCTTATTTTAGTTACAGCGAGACTGAGGACCACGTGTCCCTTTATTTCCCCCCCACCATCTTATCACCCAGTAATAAATTTATTGCTCTAGAAATATTAGCCATAAGCTTAAACACCGTTTTAGGGAGAAGAGTAGGTTTACCCTATGACAGGTTTTTTCACCAATCCCTTACCGCCCAGCGAAAACTTAACTTGAGCGAAGGAGTGAATTCCCTCTACGTTTATTCGGACATTGTGGCCGAAACTCTAGTGGGGGACGTTCTGGCGCCTTTATTACGAGTGGTGCGGGTTGGAATGGGGGACAGGACTAACGAAATTTTTACAAAGCCTTACTACAGACCTCTAGCTCGTTTGAATTTCGAGACTATAAGAGTGTATATAATGTCGGATATGGGAATGGACATTCCATTTCAGTCCGGAGAAGTTAGCCTGACACTACACTTTAGACGTCGTCCTTAGAAGAAAAAAAAAAAATGCGAGTCCCTTACCAAGGATTAGATCCTCGCGTATGTCTGCATCACTATTGCCCTAGCCAGAGAGGAGGTGCCGCTTATTTTACCGGGGGACGTATACAATTAGGATCGGGGGGATTTGGAGATTTTTTGGGAGGAATTTTTCGCTCAGCCGTCCCGTTTCTTAAAAGAGGTTTAATGGGGATAGGCCGATACGCTTTAAGATCAGGAGGGAAAATGATAGACGATGTCGAGTCTGGTCAATCGCTTAAAGACGCTGCTCGGACGAGATGGAGGGCTGCTAAAAACGATGCCGTAGCTGCTGCTACGGGAGGCCAGATGGGAACGGGTCGCAAAAGGAAAAGGAAGAGAAAATGCTGCCAGTCCGGAAGCGAGAAGAAGAAGGTGAAGTTGCTACAACACCCTCCCCAACGAAGAAGTAAACCTAGAAGAAAGGCGGACTTTTTCGATTAAAAAAAGTATTTAGGCCCATACCGTACTACATCCCTTTTCATTCCTCGTCATCATGTCGTTGAAACCAGACCGTGATTCCGTCCCATGCACTAAGGAAGAACTGGAACTTTTTACGACACCACCAGTACAAGTGACTGTAAACGATGACACTTTGGTCGAATATCACCCCTTAGCAACATTATCTGACAGCGCCCCTATCGAATTCGTAGTGCCCGGAGCTGCTGACTGTCTGTTGGATTTGAGTCAATCTTTTATACACGTACAGTGCAAAGTAATTAAAGGCGTGGCGACGACTTTACTTGACACTGATAAAATTGGACCAGTAAATCTACTTCTGCATTCTCTGTTTTCGCAATGCGATTGCACCCTAAATGGAAAACAAGTATCCAACAGTGACAACGGTTATGCCTTTCGTTCTTATTTTGAAACATTACTGACCTACGGTTCCGATGCTAAAAATGGTCACCTTTCCAGTCAGTTGTGGCAGGCCGATACTGCCGGTAATTTCGATAGTGCTAATCCTGGTGGGAGTAATAATGGTCTTAAAGAACGTGCCAAACGTATCAAAAATAGTAAAATTATAGACTTGTACGGTCGCCCCCACTGCGACCTGTTTCAACAAGACAGACTCTTATTGAACAACGTTGACCTACGTCTCAAATTAAATAGAAGTAAAGATGCGTTCTGTTTAATGACCCACGAGGCCACCCCGAGCTACCGTGTCAACATCGTTAGCGCAACATTGTTCGTTCGTCGCGTCACACCATCACCGGCCGTGTTGATCGGGTTCAGCCAAGCTTTAAAAGAAGGATCCGCAAAATATCCCATCCGCCGCGTGGAAATGAAGACTTTTACCCTACCTCAAGGCAGCTTGCAAGGGAACCTCGACAATGCCATCCTAGGAAACATGCCTTCGTTTTGTCTTCTCGGACTGGTTTCAAATAGTGGCTACAATGGTAGTTATACAAAAAATCCGTACAATTTCGCCCACTACGACGTTAATTACCTCGCCCTGCAAGCCGATGGAAAAACTATTCCCTCTATTCCGTACAAACCAGACTATACAAATTCTTTATACGTACGAAATTATTACTCACTTTTTCAAGATACCAACAAATTGGTCTCGGGCTCGCCTCCACCCATCCCATACGCCGACTACCCAGAAGGCAATGCGTTATACGCCTTTGACTTGACCGCCGATAAAAGCCAAGGAGAGTGTCATTACAACCTTATTCGTCAAGGATCTCTTCGTATTGACATTAGTTTTAAAGAAGCGCTTCCGGAAACGATCAATTTAGTGCTTTATATGGTCCACCAAACCGTCCTGGAAATTGATCAATCTAGAAATATCATATACGAACACTAAAAACATGCAAACTGATCAATTAAGAGCTGCAGCTAGCAGTCACAAGAAACTCGGACCTTTATTCGGTGATGTGTATGCTTGCGACCAACTACCTAGAACAGCTAGTCATTCTGCCTACATCGTTAATTTGGACCCTTCTTCCAAACCAGGGAGTCATTGGGTCGCCATCTATTTTGACCACCTCAAAGCGTCCGTCGACTACTTTGATAGTTATGGTCTGAAACCTAAAAACGTACACATCCTTCGTTTCCTACGTAGAAATTCTACCTTCAAACATTATAATCTACACACTTACCAAGGGGCGTGTAGTACGGTATGCGGCCAGTACTGTCTTTATTTTCTCTACCATAAAGCCCATGGTCTCCCCATGACACGCATCCAACAAAATTTTCATCCCATGACGAAAGACTTTAATGACCGTCGAGTCATTCGTTTTGTAAAGAAACATTTTAAATTTATCACGCCTACACCTTTCGTAGATAAAGATTGTATTCAATGTTGTAAATCCTTGTTATAATTGACTGTGAGGGGAAAAACGTTGTCAAGTTGCTGCTTTTTTTTTTTGAGTCTTAAACTCTCTTTACTAGCTGTTTTTAAAATGTATACATTCGAGTTGTAGAGTAGGGTCTTAAACCCTCTTTTCTATGTATCTTAAACTTTGATATTGTATATAGGTTTTGTACATGCTTGTTCGTTTCAACCCATATATTGTTAGTATATATTTTTCAAGTAGGAGGTCTTCAACCTCATATACTGTTAGTGTATTTTACTGTACCCTGATTGATCGAATAAACATCCTACATGTAGTAACTTTTATTTTGTGTCCTGTTGTTTATTACTGTTCATACCCTATTCTGTTTTGGTCATATCTATTTATTAACTGCGTTAACGTCTAGTTTTCTACCTGAAACCTAGCCGACTTACTTTCGACTACGCGGCATGCAATTTGAACCAACGGGAAAAAAAAAAGCCGTTGGAACCTCTCGAACGACTAGCGATTTGAGAGCCCAAATTCGGGCGATGAACACGACACGTCAACGGATAGCATTTATCCCTTACATGTCGCAGCGGATTACGGGCCTCCTAGCGGTATCGCCTGGGTATCGGCTGGAAGAGGAACTGACATCGAAGCGAGCTGTATTCCTTTTTTTTTTTTTAACCACTTATTACAACTTGTTCCGATGTTAGAAACCTTCCAAATGGTAGCCAGACCGTAGACACGCAATATGACCGTTCGATATCACTTCTTTACAGGGCATACCTTCTTATCCCCTTCGCCGGAAGCTCCCGGGGATTACCTGCAGCCGTCAGTTCTCCCTTCAGAGAACTGGCGGTGGATGGTTTATTCTTACAGCTACCCCTCCGCTACTTCGCCAGGCTTCACCCACGTCCTGCCGTCTCAGTCTACACTACGTTTGTCTTCGACTTACATGACTATTCCGCCTGGCGCCGCTCCGTAATAAAACCTCATACTGTTCGTACATGTTTCAAACGGTTAATTTCATGTTTTTCGTATTTTTCAGGGCCATTTTGGAGACGGTTCACACCTTCTACCCTATCCTATCCTACACCACTCACCCGCACACACAACTCGTGGAAAGCCTAGCTGAGGATCAGGGAGTATTGCTAGTAAATACATTACCTACTGTTCACGTCTTTTTTTTTTTCCTTTACAGGCAAGAAATGGTTTCCAAATCTAACAGTCTACGTCTATACTTTTAAGGTAAGTTCCGACATATACACTTTTCTGGTCTTATTTCCCTAGTATTTTTCTAGTTACTTAACTATAGTTTTTTTTTTTTTTCAGCCTTGTTTCCAGACTCTATAATAACCTGACTGAAGACCAACTCTACCTTGTAACAACCTGACTGGAAACAACTCCTAAACTCTACCCGGCAACAATCTACTTGAAGACCGACTCCAAAACTATGGCATCTCCTATACCATACTTGTTAGGGTTTTTTTTTTTTTTTTTTAATATCCTTGTCCCTTTATTATTGTAATATATACGTATACCTCCCTACACTTTTATTAAACCTTGTTCGTAAAACATCTCCGTCTATCACTTTTACACGTGCATGCACACACCTTAGGAGTAGAGTATGTATGTACCTTCAGTTATTTTTTCTAGCTACCATCCAGTAAAAAGGATAATTGTCCACGGACATCTACGAGAATCGGTCAAGGGGTTGATGTTAACCCCGGTCAATACTCGTAGATGCACCCGACCTCATGTGTCAGCCGGTTTTTGACTGAATAGGTCCTTAAAACACTGACTGACACACAAATGCCTCACGGGAAACATGAACCTGACAACTATACACCCCCAGCTCAATACACAACTTAAGACAGGAAGCCAGCCGAGTCGAGCGCTGCTAGCCTGCAACTACGTTCCATCCCGATCCCAGCAGCTCAACACCAACCCCTTTAGCTCTTTAACGAGGCAGACACAAACATTTTCTCGATACCCTATTCGGTTACAAACCTTGTTAACTTACAGCTGTGTCTCTACGCTTTTATTCTGGACTCTCAACTTTCGCTATAGCAGGCCGCTTGCTCGCCTTCCCTCTTTCTCCCTAACGACCGCCGCTGATGGAAACAGAAGTCGACTAGCCAAGGAGGAGGGAAAAGCCCGCTATCCACTGGCCGCGCAGGAAAATTGTCAATTGCCCACACTCGCAACGCACAACTGCCCGGAATGAGTCCTGGGCTTAAAGACGGGGTGCCACACCACCAAGAAACTCGTAGATGCACGCGCCTACCCTCCCAGGATTAAAATGTGCCCCTGAATGACCATCACTCCCAATACTAATGTGGTAAAAAACTAGACACCCCGGGCCATAACACTACTAAGCACGTGGCCCTGAAGTGGTTCGTAAGTGCAAAATTATTGTTGTAACCATTGTTTGTATTGTCATTCAATAGTAGATTATAACATGCTTAAGTGTTGCACGCTTATCGTTTCAGTACTTATACTGTCAGAATGTACTGTTCTTGCAAATAGGTGGTTCGCTAAGAGACGGAATATCTTTATCTTTTATTGCAAAGGTTTAGCCTTTTTTTTTTTTACGGTACACGATCCAAACTGAATTATCTGCCCCACCACGATAAAAGGGACAATTATTCTGGAAAGAAGATTAGGAAACAAAATGCACATCGTCAGCACAGGTGGGAACGTGTTCTTTAAGGAGAAAAAGTGTCATCAATAACGTGACGCGGCCTTGCAATTACCATACTGTTACGCTTGTTATTAATTTATTTGGAATGACAATAGCAAATGTGAAATTTATGAATGAGAACATTCATACAATAAAATACCTCCACACAAAAAAGGTAGGGGTGACAATTACACCGTGGGGGAATTTTTGGTCATTCACAGGCCTATGAAAGTCGTGATATCCACCCAAAACCAAAACTGGTAAGAGAAGCCGCCAAGTTTACAAAAAGGGTCGGCCTTTCAAAGTAGTGATATCATTCAACCAGGGAAAGGCCGCCAAGGTTAATTCTATTAGCCAAGTTAATCGCACCTACTAATAGTTCGAAGGTTAAATGAAAACTAGAAGATTGCTACTAGCGGTAGCAATCTTCAAGTTTTCATTTAACCTCCAAAGTATTATTCGGTGCGATTAACTTGGCTAATAGGATTAACCTTGGCGGCCTTTCCCTGGTTGAATGATATCACTACTTTGAAAGGCCGACCCTTTTTGTAAACTTGGCGGCTTCTCTCACCAGTTTTGGTTTTGGGTGGATTAATAAATAACAACACGGATAAAAAACAAAGTACAGCGGTAATTTTAAACATTGCTACTGCATTGTTGTCATTTCATGCTCTTTGCAAAATTTTCTATTCTCGCTCAAAGAACAGTTTTAGCAATGATCAGACGACGGTAGAATAAATAGCTACTCGCAGCGAGAATTCATAATAGAACATGGCGTCCATTTCGGGGTTATCGAATCGAGGACAAACCATCGAATGCCGGCATTCAGAAATCAGTCCGCCGTCGTGTACTGCAGTTAAAATTGTTTTGTTGTTGTCATAAATCGACGATGTCGTGTTCACGCATCGTACGTCGTGTCGCAAGGCTCGAGGAGAAGAACTGCGTCCGCGTTATTGCCATGGTTTCTATGTGTAGACAACTCGAAAGCCGCATACTCCGGTAAAGGCGAGAAGCAGCCCACAGATTTAGTATTAACGGAGAAAAAGCTTGCAAGGGAGAATATATCGTTACGTAAACCCTCCCTTACTGTACTACGTTATTTCTAGTGTACGATTTTCCCTCATGGCTTAGTTCCAGTTTACGGTTAAAAACTAACGGCATAGAATTGATGGGTTTCGGTTTTGAAACTTAACATTTTAGGACATTCCATTAGAACAACATCTGTCACTCTGCATCCACCAGGTGGTATTTCAGAGTTCATACTCACATCTGAAAATGAATATCCCTGACCATCCCTGACTTCTTCGAATATCCCTGACCAAATCCCTTATACTTTTTTTTTTCCATCACACGGAGTCAACTACTCACTCTGATGGCCTGGCATCATAATTACAGCGGGATGGCAGCTGTAAAATTTTTCTCTAATTTTTTGCTATTTAAAATTTTTGCTATGGGAGTAAAATTTTTGCTATGGGAGTATTGTCATCCTCTTCTGATATAATCAGTGGAGTTCCGCAGGGCTCTGTTTTGGGTCCCCTGCTTTTTGTTATTTTCTTGAACAACCTATCTTGCATTAATGATAGGTCTGAGCTATACAAATTTGCGGACGACCTAAAACTTGGGTCAACTGTGATCGATGCAGAAGCTCGTGAACGCCTTTCAGATAATATTGCCTGTATCTCAGAGTGGGCTACACTGTGGCAACTTCCCTTCTCTGAGTCAAAGTGCTGCACACTTCATTTTGGTAAGTGTGGAAACGCGTCTCGTTACATGCTGGGAGAAACAACGATGCCCAATGTAAAGGAGATACGTGATCTTGGTGTATGGTTCACCACCGACCTTAAACCATCCCTGCACTGTAGAAAAATTGTGGCACAGGCTTTCTGTCGGCTATCAATGGTAAACCGATGTTTTACATCGGGACATATCAAAACCAAAGTTTGGGCTTTTATAGTTTTCGTGCGACCCATCTTGGAGTATGCCAGCCCAGTGTGGTCCCCATCACTGCTGAAAGATGTGGACTTGGTTGAGTCGGTACAGCGCAAGTTCACTAAGGGACTACCTGGTTTTCGCAACATCCCTGCATCTGAGCGTTTAAGAATGCTTGGGCTTGAGACCTTGGAGCTGCGTAGATTAAAAACTGATCTTGTGTTGACATTCAAGATTCTCCATGGTTACTTGGGTGTTCAACTGCCGCTTTTCGATTTTAGTCTTGTCACCCACACGAGGGGACATAAACTCAAGTTGCGCACACAGCCTTCACATCTAAATTGCAGGAAATATTTCTTTGCTGTTCGTGTAGTTCCTGTCTGGAATTCGCTCAGTGAAGAAACTGTTGCGGCGAACTCGGTTGCCTCTTTCAAAAGACATATAAGTAAGACTGACCTAAACAGGTTCTTGCTTAGAAATTACTGAGTTTTTAAAAAATTAAATTGGGAGTGGTATTAGTGGCTTCAGCCCTTCCACCTACCCGACCACCACTAGTAGAGTGGTCAAATATATTATTATATTATTATAAAAAAAAAAAGAGAACAAGAAGGTCGCAGCAAAGCGAGTGGAACTTAGGAAACCGCACGGTTGATTGTAAAAACGAAATTCTAAAAATGAAAAACAAAATGGTTCACAAAACAACCGTTCTAAAAAAAAAACAGTTCATTCTAAAAAGGAATATCCCTGACTATCACTGAGTTTTCAACCTTTTTTCATATTTTTCAAGACTTTCCCTAACCGCATTTCATATCCCTAACCATCACTGATTTTCCCTGACTTTTCAGGTCGGTATGAACCCTGTATTTGTAGTTTATTGCATTTGTAGTTTATTGTATTTGTAGTTTATTGTTCGTATGACAAGCGCACGCACCCGAATGAATAGTGAAGTACGACCGCACAAATGGCAATGCGCAATCAGAACTGTGGGGGAGAGGGATGTGCTT
>JAHWFP010140399.1:0-14650 GCA_023313725.1 Lithobius niger | reverse complement strand
AGACGGTACATCTAGTTAACTTTCTAATCTATGGTCTAACATAGCAAATCAATTTTCAGTTTAACCACTATACATGATTTTCGTGAAGTTCACTGATATCACGAATTCGAACACGAAAACTTAGCTGGAATCCTTAAGTAGTTTTGTTTTGAACTACATGCTTAGTTTACGTTTCTTTAGTAACTAAGACAGCTCTTAATAGTGAAGGTGATGATGTGGTAATAATAAGACTACTAGCAAACAAAACGGCTACTCGATTTTCAGTTTTACCCAAATTTGTACGAATTTTGTATCGTCATGTAGATTTTATATCGTCACGCACAAATTATACATTTCATAGAAGTAAGAGTGGTATTCGGTTTGAGAATTTTTGTTTTTTTCCTAATATGGGCATAATTAGAATGGAAGCAAAATCGCATCCTCTAAGTGTACTCTACTGTATCTATCTGTGGTTTGTTTGTTGGCGACCATTCCGAAAAACGATTCTCCGAAGTTATTTCGTTTTAGGGTTTCGATTTGGATTTGCGATTTCCATTTTCGATTTACGAAGAAATTTTTATGTGCGATGTTTAGTTTTACGATGTTTACCATGTCAAGATTAGCTGACACATTTCGTCAACTAACCGGTAATTTCGGTTGCTACAGTGCAGGTGTTTCGTATTAGGCCTAAACGACATTTTAATGTCGCTGGTACATCACGTTAAACGTATTCTGACCGAAAACCATCCTCGTGTTTCCATAAAAGTCCGACGATTCAGGAAAATGAGTTGAGTGCCCTAATATGGGCGTAACTAGTATGCACGTTGCCGAGAAGCAGCTTCGAGTTTCCGTAAAAGGCCGATGATTAACGAAGGTGACGTCATTTCCACAATATGGGCATAATGTAAATGAAAGCGAAATCGCGTCCTCTAAGTGAGATATACTATATAGATCTGTGGTTAGTTTGTCGTCGACCATTCAGAAACAAGTAAAGCTTCGATCTGTATAGTTACTGAAGCAGAAAGCTCTGGTGTGGTCTTTCGACTGTGGTCTTTTCTGTGTAAGTTGGCATGGTGCTCGTTTAGCGGGAAAAAAACAAAAATTGTCTGTGTAATTAGGCCCGTCTGCAAAGTAGTAGTGTGGGGTCAAATTAGGCACGGAGCTATGACCAATTTGTTGTGTTTTTTTTAACCCACTCTTAAAATTTGTATTGAATAGCCAACCTGTCAGGTTTTAAATAATTAATTGAAGTTGATTATTTAACATGAAACAATTAATTCATCCAGCCTAGTTAATAAATTAAATTCTTACTTAAGCACTTTCTTCGCTGGCAATCAAAGCATCTCTTCACTGGTTTATATTTTTTCTTCTTCAATTTACCTTGCTGTAAACTACTTGCTGAACCAATGCGAGGGCCTTTGTCGTCGGAAGAATACGTTAGAAGGACGTCTTCTTCTGGCGACAAATGACGTCGTATTGCGGACGTCCACCAGTCGTCTTCTGGGCGTCTCAAATTGGACCTGACGACGAGTTCTGTAAGGGATACTGTGAATTTCGCTTCATGGCTCCATGCCAGCAGATTCAAATTTGCTAAAATCTTATTTTGCCAAAGCAGTTTAAGAGGCATTAACTTCCCAGCATGGCATGTAGCAGGGATGAAAGACATGCAATTTATACTACTGTCGGCGTCGGCTTCAGAAACAAAACGCCTTCTAGGCACCTGAAAACAGCAAAAAAAATTGGCCAAACCTTGAAGTAATTAGTACGAAGATGAAACTAACGGCATTCGCCCTTGAACATAGTCGTAAATAACATATCAAAAGTTTACCAAAATATAGTTGGTAGAAAGACGTCATTTTTCCAACACGGCATCCGAGTATGACATTTTGAATTCCCTTCCACAGTTAACGAAATTACACCGCCTGCCTTTATTGTTCTTCTTGAAATTTCCTTTCCAATGATACCAAACACAACTGGAAGTAGCTACCGGAATCATGATTAATGCATAATATACGCCGTAATGGAAATAATAGGGTTACATAGTGCCCAATAATGAATGAATTGCTCACTTTGTGAGGAAAACTTTAAATTTAGTATGGCATAATAAGAAGCAAAACAGTCCAGCACACAATTCTGGACAGGAGAGGTGATATACATCTTTTACGTTAAAGCAATCCTTCAACCACAAAATCGTATTTAAAGTATATCACCCTTAACTCGCCTTAACCCTATTATTTCCATTATGGCATATACTATGCATTAAGATTCATTAGTACCACTTCGGGTAGTTACTTCCGGTTGTGTTTGGCATCTTTGAAAAGGAAATTTTAAGAAGGCAGGGGATGTAATTTCGCTAACTGTGAAAGGGAATTCAAAGTGTCATACTCAGATGGCATTTTGCAAAAAATGGCGTCTTTTCACTAACACATGACACATCAGTACCACTTCTGGTAGTGGCGTAAATAGACCATTTTGCCGGCCCTCAGTCTGGCCGGCAAAAAATGGTTTCTTTTTTGCCTAAAACATACTTATACGACGCGCCATGGCTGTTTGCTGTGACGTGCGCATCACATGACTGGGCTAATCCAATCAGAAGGCCAAATAGCCGTTGTTCTCGTTCGTCATTGGCTAACTCGTGGTGATGTCACACCAAACAGCCATTGCACATGGTATAACCTGATAATTTTGCATTACATTGTCCACAATGGAATGTCTCCCTGGAGGTTTTTCGGTTGCTTGTGGCCGCCTGCTTGCATGTCCCTACTGCGTCTGCGCGGCGCAGTCCTCCTCTATATAAAGCGAGAGCGTGGCCGTTACCAGCATTTATTTTCCTCTCAATATGTCAGGCGGTGACTCGAGAGGGGAGGCAGGGTGGGCCTTTTGTTAAGTATGGTTTAGGCAAAAAAGAAACCATTTTTAGCCGGCCAGACTGAGGGCCGGCACAATTTTCTTTCTTATTTGCCAAACATATTAACCTGATAATTTTGCATTATCAGCTGACCTCGTCAAACGTGGTGGCGGGCACCGATCTGACGGGGCGCCCCGGGATGCAAGCAGGCGTTCCCCCCAAAATTTTTATTATGGTAAAATTTGCACTTTATTCAAAACAGGGTGATGAAACAGGAAGTTGGATCTCTTTTGCAGGGTTTGGTGGCCCTGAAAAGGACCGTTGTTGTATGAGGGTTCTTGCTACCTTCTATGGATGGCTTGTTTCCTTCCGTGATTGGCTTGCTTCTGCTTCATTCTGTATGCTTAAGGGGGGCTTGACCACAGTTCTGGCTGCGACGATTGGTCCCAGCCGGTGTAGTCCCTTCTCTTTTCTTGACATGTTCCTCAGGTAGTGGGAGGTGAATGTCGTTGAGTGACGCCAGGATGCGGCTGCAAGAATTTCCTCGATGGGTGTGGCGTTGTGAAGTGCCCGTGATGTTGAAATCGCTCTGACTTCGTGTGCTGTTGCTCTTTCCCTGCTTAGGTTGGCTTTGTCGTAAGCGACATCGATTGTTTTCCTTATCCAACGAGAAATCATTCCAGCTGAGGTTTTGAAAGTCTACAGGTAGGAAAGGACATCTCGGATGTCCTCGTGTTGGGTTCGGGTTAGGTAGAAGCAGAGTGCTCGGATGGGGCATAAAAGACGTTCAGGTTCGTCTCCTGTTAAGTTGGATAGAGCTGGAAATGTAATGGGTTTGGAGGGCTCGGATGGTTTCTGTGTTTTGGCTCGGAATCCCGCTCTTGGGTGAAAGGTTACTGACGAGAAGTTTGGGACGAAAATGCAGAAGTCTGGGTCGGCTGATCAGGCTTGGAGTTTTCCGGGTTAGGAGATGAAGGGAGCTGTCTTGCATCGGTTCGTATGGGGCTTCAATTAGGTATTGAAGGACGATTGACAATTCCCAGTCTGGGACGATACTTTTCGTTGTGAATCGTTCGTTTTTGAAGGAGCGGTGGAATGCCGAGATCTGGTAGTCTTCGAGCAGTTTGGTTTTTTATGCTGCCTTGAAGACCGAGTTTAGGGCTGAACGGTAGACAACAATTGTTGAGCCTTTGAGCTTGTCGGCATTGAAAAGGTCGGTGAAGAATCTTAGCAGTTCGGGTAGAGAGGGGTCGATTGGATTAATTTTCCTTGCAAAACATCAATGAACCAGTGGCTGTCATACATTCTGTTTGTTGAGTCTCCGGTAGCTTTTGAAGCGATACGGATGGCATCCTCTTGATGAATTCCAGCCTTTTTAAGGAGTTTGATGATAGTAGCCACCCATGTAGGTTTAGGCTGAACAGGTTTGGGTGGGGTTTTGAGCCCTTTTGTTGAGACAGAAGATCTGGAAGGAAAGGGAGGCTTCTTGGAGTGTCGACTAGTAGGGAACCATGGTGTGGGAACCATGGTGCCGACGGCCAGAAGGGGGCTATGAGGAGGAAGAGGCTTTGGTTTTCTTCAGCTTTATGTAGTGCTTGTGGAAGGAGTTTGAATGGTAAGAACAGGTATGCATAAAGGTTGTGCCAAGGGTACGTCAGGGCGTCGACTGCCATTGCTTGCTCGTCCGGGATCGGGCTGATGTAATGGGGAAGTCTGGCATTGTGCCTCGTGGCGAATAGGTCTAACATTGGTGTTCCCCATGTCATGAAGAGATATTCACAGATGGATTTCTTGAGGCACTCCCGTTGGAGGTGTTCGGCGAGAGAGGGATTCTGCGATGACGTTCCTGTTCCCTGGTATGTGAAGGGGTAACAGTGTTATGTTGTTCGAGATGCAGAGGTTAAGGATTTCGGAGGTTAGGTTGTGGAGAAGTCTGGATTTGGTTCTACCCTCTTTCCGTATGTAGGCCAGTGCTGTCGTGTTGTCGGCTTGTACTTGGATCACTTGGTTTCTGATGTCTGGGAGGAAGTATTATAGAGCTAGCTGGATTGCTCGAAGTTCGACGAAGTTGATGTGGAGCGATGTGTCTTTCTGCCAAGTGCCTGAGGTTTCTTGGTTGTTCAGGTGGGCTCCCCAGCCGTGGTTTTAGGCGTCGGTGAAAAGGAGTTGACTGGAGTGGGTTCGTGAAGCGGAACCGTCTTGATTAAGTTCGTCACGTCTGCCCACCAGAGAAGGCTTTCTTGGGAAAAGTCTTCGTGGAAAGGCCATTGTTGGTCTTGGTTGAGTTGTGAGTTTGACCAATTGTCGATCCGGTGGTGGTGAAAGGTCTTAC
Source organism: Lithobius niger (assembly GCA_023313725.1). Taxonomy (NCBI): domain Eukaryota; kingdom Metazoa; phylum Arthropoda; class Chilopoda; order Lithobiomorpha; family Lithobiidae; genus Lithobius; species Lithobius niger. The sequence goes on along the minus strand of JAHWFP010140399.1, from coordinate 9,491 downwards.
CATCCAGCGGCTGCAAGGGATTAGATTTGCCATCGAGTCCATTTTCCTGATGGGGGAGTTTAATTCTCGGAGAGAGAAAGATTTTTGGTTTTGGAAGTGACGAATGTGGCTTAGAAGGCCTTGGACTCTTTCTACTGATGGAGAAATTGTGGCTGATGATAGATTGAATGAGGCGCCTAGGATCGTGAAAGCTTGCTGTGGAGTGAGGCGTGATTTGGATTGGTTTACGCCGTTGTCGATGTACTTGTTTAATGGTTTCACGTTGAAAATGAGCCGCTGGCCTCCTTATTTCTTCGGCCGGGTGAAAATCGTGCTGTAAAACCCCGGGTCCAGGTTGTGGCGTCTGATGATTGCCAATTTTGCAAGGAGAAGTGCAATCTCGGCCGAAAGGGATTCTTAGATCGGCGATGTGAAGTTCCTCGGAGGGGTGATCGCTAGCGGTGGGTCCGACAGGAATGTGGGACGAAAGCCCTTCTTGATTATTGATAGAATTTCGGTGTTGCGGGTTAGTCTTTCCCAAGCCAGGGAGAAGTGGCGGAGTCTTGCGCGGACCGGGAAGCAGGAGAGCCGGGAGCAATCATTGTTTGCAGTGGGAGCTGCGGCCGCCACATGAGTAGTGGCTGCGGCGGTCAGGGGTTGCGGCACGATTCCACTGGCTCCGTTGATTGGGACGGGAGCGTGACTGCTGGTCTGGCCGAAAGGACTGGTTCTTGTGACCATTGGAGTTGTCGTTCCGTGTGGGAGTGGTGGAAGCCGACTGCTTGTTCCAATCTTCGGATAAGGTCCGTGGGTTTGGGTGTTTGTTGGTCTTGTGTGGACGAAACGACGACTTGTCTTGACGAAAGGGTTTGGGCTTGCGAGAAATGTCCAGGTGAGGCACAAGGGTCGGGACCAAGCCGCGGAAGAGGGTGTTACACTTGTGAAGGGGTTGATTCCGGAGTAGATGCTTCGTTGATTCATTGAGATTATTTGCGGAATTGAGAGCTGATTTTCTTTAAATCAGGGTGTTGTTAAACAAAGCCCGTGTTGCCCAATTCAGGGAGTGGTAGGTGGCAAAGCTTGGTTTTTGAAAGAGTTTGGTTATGAGGAATGAAAGGTTGCGAATCTCTTCAGGGCTGGCGTCGGCCGAAAGCTTGACTACGCCGCAAAGGAGCTCACATTCCGGGTAAGTGTTGAAGTTCCTTGGGTTGGTGGCGCCATCTCCGAAAGGGCGGAAGAAGCTTGACTCACGGCTGGGCCGGGGGGGGGGGGGGGCCGGGGAGTTCCGTGTCCAATTGTAAGGGTTCACCTTTGCCCAGTAGGGGACCGCCATTGCGGAGTAGAGAAGGAAGTCAGGAGTGTCGTGGATTGGCCTAGAAGGCTGCAGGGCTTGGCATCTTTGTCGCGTAGGGCAAATCCGAAGCCGGTTTTGAGAACTCTGTTAATGACGGGAGCGTCGGTGGACTGAGACGGTTTGTACAGAAAGCAATCTGGCACAGTCTCTTCTACTGTTTTGAGTAGTGACGCAAAGGAAATGGTTGGGTCATCAGTGTTGTGTCCGTGAAGTGGATGTGCTTGGTTACCGATGGAGGCACTGGTGGCGGGTCTCATAGCCTGACGGCAGGCGGCGCCGTGGTTGTGGCCGAAAGGGATGTAGGTATTCGTTTCTTTGCCGTGGACGAAGGGATGGGAGAGTGTCGCTTGTGGCTGTCGTGGCTCATGGTAGACGCTACCCATTCTTGAGTGTTGGCCCGGCTTGTGGACGAGGAGTAAGAAGGGGGTGGCTTTGGGGTCGATCTTGTGTATTGACGAAAGACTGAGTCGACTAGATTGTGGACCTCACTGCAGGTGACGCTGTGGTCTCTGCGAGAAGACTTGGATGAAAGGTCGATTGGAGAGTTAGCGGCAGGCAGCTGGTTCTGCACGGTTGTAGCTTGGCGGTATTTGCGTTTCGCTTCACGGAAGAATTCTTTGGCTTGGCGGAGGTCCTCTTCCAAGGCCGAAAGGTCGGGAGGAGGCGGGGTCCGTTGGCCGTGATGAAGCGGTTAGTCGTTTTCGTCAATGGCGATATAGGCGTCCCGGTCCAGGCCGGCCACCCAGCGGTCGTCGCGGACGGAAGGAGGGGGGTTAGCAGGTGGAGGAGCAGCATCCGAAGCCGTAGCAGTGGCACAATCGGCTCGAAAGCAGAGTCGTCTTCGGTGGTGGCCATCTTGCGGGCGTCTGACGGGACGAAAATCCAAATTCCTGGACGAAAGGCGGGAGAACGAAGAGTGAGATGACGTGTAGGAATCTCTGGAGGAAAATGCATGCCGGTAATGGCCACGCTCTCGCTTTATTTAGAGGAGGACTGCATCACGCAAACGCAATAGGGACATGCAAACAGGCGGCTACAAGCAACCCAAAAACCTGCAGGGAGACATTCCATTGAGAACAATGTAATGCAAAATTATCAGGTTAATATGTTTGGCAAGAAGAAAAATATTTTTTTTCTGGAGGGCTAAATTAAATTTTTATGCCACCTTCAGCCAGTAGCGTTTTTTCAGTGGCGTTGGCTGCAGCCCATATATCACCCCCCTGCACACGCAACTTCCTACCGTATATTTATACAATTAGATATACATGGTGTAACTGAAAATGCTTGTCCCTGATGAAAAATAAGACTAAAAAGTCCTGTGAACAATGAACATGGGTCCGGAAATGCCCCCCGCCCCACGTTGAAATTTCCCCGTAATTTCTCACCTAATTTTTACAAACCACTACAATCAGGACATTCTTCTTGCAATTTCATTACTTTATAATGTAAATGTTAGTTTGATGTCCCACAACTCTGTGGATGGGGCCGTATGGGGAGGGGGTATAATAGATGGGGTGTAATTATTTTAAGAATTAGCACTCTCCGATATAAAATATCGGTATCGATAATCGGTATCTGTATCGGTAACTAACGTTACACAACCGATACTTCTTATCGATATAACATTAACTTATTAACAACAACAGTCTTACAACATCCATTTACTATTATCAGAACAATATTAGCTTTAGTTTAGCAGACGACACTCGGTGCACGTGGCCTCTGCCTCATGCACCTTTAATAGCTACCACATGTGTCCCTATCCAGATACTCAGTAGGCATCAGTGGTCCGGCCGGAAGCTAATCAGCTCTCCCGGCAATCGCAGCATCCAATTGCGCATCTTCAGCAATGCAATATACCACGATACGGACCCCCTTGATAAACGACCTCCCTGGCCTTTTTCCTCCTCTCACCCGACGATTTTGGACCCTAAAAAGCCACCCGTCTCTGAGCCGACCGCACCAGGATTCCCAGCCGGATTTATTCTTAGTTAAGTAATTTTTACGATCGGACTTTGAAGGAGCTGAATTTTGAAGGAGCTTCCCTCCTTTAGAGCCTAAGTCCGGTTCAGAGTTAAGAAAGGGCGCATCTTGTATAAGAGCCCCCTTTCTCTTATTTTCCCTTGGTCCGATCATTTTAGGAGTGGTTTAATTTAATATTACGAAGTTTAACTGATTTAAAAGGAGGGATAACCCTAACCCTAAATAACTGAATAAATCGCTTTCGGATCGTAGAACTTGTGTGGATTCCCTTACTTTGCTCATTTATTGCTTATTGTGCTGTTGCTAGATTATTAGCATTTGTGCGATTATTATTATCGTACCACTGTGTCTCCGTAACATCTTACAATAGAAGATATTACGAGAGATTTACAGGGTAAACTACTTTAGTAGCTTTACTGAAAGAGAAAAGAGGTCCACTTACCCGGACACAAGGCAGTATCAATGTTTCCCAGCATGGCCGGTAATGCTGTTGCTGGGTAGCCATGAAGTACGGTACTGTTTTACAGGATAGCTAGACAGAAAGGCATAACCTGAAAAGGAAGACTTTCAATGGGCGTTTGTCTTGCTTAGAAGTGTACTAGGATCCGTCATTAAGGTTTGGCCACACCCTTTACTTAATCTGCAGTAATTGGCGAAAGTTTGTTTCGGTAAAGACCAACAAAGTTCTGCCTCTCTTGCCCCCCCCCCCCCAACACTCCCCCCATACAGCCCCATCCGCAAAGTTCTGCATTAAGGCTACGAAAAAAAAAATAGTTGTTTCTCAGGCCCTGCCTGGTGGTCAAATTTGCCCCTTGTCGATGCTTTTTATTTGCTAGTTCAAGCTAAAGCAATTCAGTTTGCTGAAAATAAGTATTATTTAGCCTAAATTAACCACATTTCAGCTCCGTAAAATTAAGTGTTTTGCAAGTTTTTTCCGTAAAATTAAAATGCAAGTGTTTTGAGCAGTTGAAAGTAAGACTTGAGTTACTTCCAATAAAATAAAAAATAAAATAAAAAGCCTGGTGGCCTGGTTACTTTTTGAATGAAAATACCCGAGAAACAAACTTATTTCTTTTCACGGCCTAAAGCACTGTAATTGCAAGAATGATGTACTAACCTGTATTGAACAGGAAGGATCAGGTGGAAAGTTATGAAAGATTTCACCCTTTTACCCATATCTTTGGAGGGCTGTAATTAAAGACGGGTGTCTTTCCGGAACCAAGTTTATAGGACTTCTTATTCTTATATTTGGGACATGGACTACCCCCTGAAAGTTTGGTCAGACCTTCCAGTTACACAATGTATACAAAAATGGTGAGTAAGATTAATAATACGTGAGAAAACAAGAAAAGTTGATGATGCTGTTGCCAGAAACGTACGTCCACTTCGTTTTTCAAGAACAATAAAATTATAAAATAGGGAACGAACACATATCCGTAAAATCTAGACAGTACAAACACCACGCTTAGTGCATCCTAAATACGGGCCGTGCTATGTAGCAAGCCTCAAACCCCCAACTCAAAAAATGGGTTTATCTTTGAGACTGGCAAGTGACTGGCTCGTTGAAAAATGTTGAGAGTGGGTTTCAAATGAGTGACACAGGATATCCCTGCTCCCTGCTTTTATTGTTCTTGAACTTTGGTATTACTGATAATTTGTTGCAAACAATTTACCATTACTGAACAAATATTTTTTGGCACGCCCCTTCGGCTGGGGGGGCGCACTCTTCCCCCCCCCCTCCCCGGCCGTTATTTACGCCACTCACTTGGTAATTACTTCCGGTTATGTTTGGTACCATTGGAAATGTTTGATACCATACGGGAATGGTTTATAATTTTTCTAACTGAAAGGGAATTCAGTATCTAGTATCAGTATTTAATAATGATGGTGAGGGATCATGACGTCCGGCCAGAAGCGAGCAGCCTTTGCATTCCAGCGCGGGAGAGACAGGGGGGCAAGGGGGAAAGTTGCGGTGGAGGGCGTGAGGAGTGGCTGTTTGCTAGAACTGCGTATGTTACACCGAGGTCAGCTAGTTTCAATAAATAACAGTGAGAGTGTCGAATTTGGTCTTTCCACCAGTCATATTTTGGAAGACTTTTGATGTGATATTTACGACTGCTTTCAAGAGCGAATGCCATTAGTTTCATCTTTGTACAAATTATTTCAAGGTAAAATCATAAATTCAGGCGCCTATTTCTCGCGTCACCGTCGTTTAAACGCTACTGCTTAAAAATTAACACGTGCTTGGACTAATTGTGAAATTTTTCACACATATTTATACCGTAATAGTAACAAATTCTACACACTGTAATTTTTGACGTACGTTTCCGCAAAAGTAAAAATGGTCACTCATTCAACAAATGGCCGCAGGGGGTCACTGTTCAGAGCGAGCGGTAGAACATCGGATAAAAATACAGTAAAATCATCTTGGTGGCTTTTATCTTGATGCCGCTTCTGCTGTAAGTACCTACTTCAATATCCCCCCCCCCCCTTTTCTTTTTTTTCTCCCTGCGTAGGATCCAAACTATACATTTAAAGTGGCACTATCACCATTGAAATGCGAACGAAAATACCGTGGCGCCATCTAGGGACAACGATATTGTTAATCTTTATAGCTTGCTCCCAGGTGCACGAAGACGAACCAAATTTTCACTCAATAATGCAGGATGTCGTGGCTTGTTTGTTTCGTTAAAAGAAATGCCGTTATGTATTCCTTCGCTTGGTGCAAGCAAGTGCAAGATGGTGCTACATACCGCTAGATGTTTTCAGATTTCGTCTGCTTTCAATCGGCGATAGTGCCACTTTAAAAGACGTAGTTTTCGTACAGTTTCAATATTCGAAATGCGTGTAAAATAAAGAAACGCACATTTTGTGACACAAGTAATCAATTGACCTTACCTGACACGTCCACCGCAGAATTGGCAGTTTGATCCTTGCCAACCACGGTCGCACAAACAAGTCCCTTTTTGGCACGACCCGTGTATACATTGAATATTATTACAGTCAGTTTTAGATTCCCCGATTCCTACGAGAAATAATAGGGATGTCAAAGCTATTAAACAATTCCTATAAATACAATTTTCCCGCCGACATTTTGATTTCAATAAAAATAACATCATTGGCTTAGCCAGCCGCCGTCTTGGTGTGGAGCAGAGCGGGGCGTAGTCTCGACTTTTTTGCTTTCAAATCGGGGAAAAACCGCACGTGTACCGCGTGCGCTGAGAGTGCCGGAGGGCTCAGCATCCTTCGTGTGAGACGGGCAATAAACAGGTCACGTGGTGCCTAACCACATGACATCATCCGCCTAACAAGAGGAAAAAACATTGATTATCTAGAAAGCCTTTCTACGACATGTTTCTTTTTTTATGGTTTGCAGTCTTAATCGACTTTAATTGGTTAGCTTTAAAGTTTAAAGGGATATACCTCCAGCGCCATTTTTCTCGATCCTCCACATCAAGTACGGCCCCAACGGTCTATTTACTTACCGTTAGTCTTTCCCTTGCTAAAATTCCGTTTTAAAATGTGGCGTCTAGGAGATTTTCTGTTGAATATTGGGGAACTTTATTTACGTTCTTCCAGAACGTATATGATCCTTTGCGCGCCTACAATGACCTTGAAGTTTTATCTGTGTGCGCGCAGTACTAATTTTAATCTTTGCTAGTAATTACTATGAGATCAAAAATCTAAAAGACTAATGCAGCAAAAATTAAAATTAATTATTCCAACAGATCGCCGAAGCAAAATTACAAGACACTATAAGTCTAGAAAATCATTTAAAATTATAAACTGTGATTTTAAAATACAAGAATCATTCCAGTTTTTGACGACACGATTAATGCGTTCACGCTGGCTTGTCTATTAGGCGCAATGCCAACTGAGACAGTAGCGGCATTCTTCGCTGCGAGGACCGAAGCTACTGTCGCAGCTGGCCTTGGTTATGGTAAATGCGCAGATGCAATTGGCGCGTGGCTGTTATAAGGCAGGCGGAAGGTTATAAGGCAGGTCGGGTGTTGCTTTAAACATGTCTAGAATCTTAAAGGCAGCTGGTTGCCACCAAACGAAAACCTGCAACAGGGCCCCCACATAAAGCGCCTGGGGCGAGGGATAATCGTCTAACTGGAAAATCGCATAATTGGAAGAACATATACCGTAAAACAATATAACGGAAAGTCGTCTAACAGGAAATTCGTATAATGGAAAATCGTCTAACTGGATTTTCGTATAATGGAAAATCGTCTAACAGGAAATTCGTATAATGGAAAATCGTCTAATGTCCCTGCCTCGCTCGCTGCGGTTATACATATAACATCAGAAACCGCAGTTAGACGTTTATCCAGTTAGACGTTTATCCATTACACGATTATCCATTATACGATATTCCGTTTAGATGATTTTCCATTAGACGATATTCCGTTTAGACGAGTTTCCAAATTTTTTATTTATGCAGATATTAGACAATTATCCCATTAGATAATTTTCCAGTGAGACGTTCGTCCGACGCCCTCCTGGTGGGGGGGACTAACTACAACGGCGGGCCCCCTTCCCCGACTAAAATTGTAAAAATCTTACACTATGTTATAATGTTCATCGGCCACAATTGTGCTTAAAGTGGCACTATCATCGATTGAAATGCGAACGAAAATACCGTGGCGCCATCTAGCGACATTGATATTGTTAACCTTTATAGCTTGCTCGCAGGTGCACGAGGATGAACCAAATTTTCACTCAATAATTAATGATGTCGTGGTTTGTTTGTTTTGTTAAAAGAAATGCCGTTATGCATTCCTTCGCTTGGTGCAAGCAAACGCTAGATGGTACTACACAGCGCTAGATGTTGTCAGAATTCGTCTGCTTTCAATCGGTGATAGTGCCACTTTAACGCGGGTCGGTTCATTCATCAATCCAGGCTGCTTACGTTTGAAGGCTACCCTGCCTAACAAACTGACAAGTTTACACTACAGCGCTCCTGCTCCGTGCTCATTGAATTGGAGTTGTCGTTTGTTGGGAATGTAAAAAAAATTCACAATACGCACAAATCGTGTACATTACTCATAGTCATTAACACTGACAATTGCGGGAAAAAAATTTAGGCCGTGCGGGCCCCTTGAGTCACCGGGCCTGGGTACAGCGGGTCCACCTGACCCCCTCCCCCCGTTGTGGGGGCCCTGGTCTGCAACATCTAACGATATCTCGTTCTTTCTAGCGATTTCTCGCAGGGAGCAAAGCAATGCACAAAGACATGTCTTTTAGCACAACAAACAAGCCACGTGCCTGCCTCCTTAATTATTGAGTAAAAATTTCGTACGTCCTCGTGCACCAGGGAGCAAGCTGTAAAAGTTTAAAGATGTTACTTTCGATAGATGGTGGCACGGACGATTCTTTATATTCTACCGTGGCACCATCAAGTGGCTGTAACATCGGTAATCTTTGCAACTTGCTCCCAGGTGCACGAGGACGTACCAAATTTTTACTCAAAATTAAGCTGGCATGTGGCTTGTTAGTTGTGTTAAAAGACATTTCTTTGTCCATTCATTTGCTTGCTGTAAGAAACGAAGTTGAGTATATTGCTCTAAGCTGTGAGCAAGCGTTAGATGGAGATCGATGCTGCAAAGTTTCGTTTGATGCATACCCGCCTTTAAATAATAGGTGCAAATGGCCGTAAATTATATAAAGGAAAGAGGAAAGTAGTCAATCATCGAAAGTCAAATAACGCAGTACAGTAAGCCCCCTTTATGCACTGGTACGTTTCATCGGAGTCGCGTGGCCCGGATTCGAAAAGGAAACCCAATCTGTCCCCAGATCGCTGACATAACACCTCTATTGATATGCCCACTCCTCCACTGGCATAAAGATGACTTACAGAACCTGTTGGTATTTACGGTTCCAATCGACCAAGATACTTGCTGGCATAGGGAATGGAGAAGGAATACAAATAAATACAAAGTCTCAGTGAAGGATTAAACAAATATGCAGAAAACGATGTAAATTGTATAAAGGAAAGCACAAAACCAGCCAAACAGCAAAAATCATGCACTGGAAATAACCGGGAAAAAATGAATATCGTGTTTGTTGTTTACCGATGGCCCCTCACTCCCATAGGGAGCTCCCTTGATCGGGTGGCTTCTGAAATAACATAGTACAGTACGCCACATTTATGCACTTACGTTTCGTCGGA
>JAHWFP010140398.1:0-39589 GCA_023313725.1 Lithobius niger | reverse complement strand
AAATAGCAACTCAGTTTTTAGTTTTGCCAATTGTGTACGATTTTCGCGAAGTTAATTGTTATCACGACTTTAAACTCGGGGGGTATACAGTTTTGTCCATTTTTTGTTTTTATTTTCTGCATTATCTGTGATACTTATAAGTTATGGTGGTGACATAGCAAACAAAACGGTCAAGTCAATTTCCAATTTCGCCAACTACGCAAATTTTCGCGGAGCTTCTCTTCCCCCACTCCTTACAGTCTAGCTATGCAGGGAAGAAAATAGAAATGATCAGGTGCAGCGTTTCAGTTACTCCCAAGCTACACAGAAGTGTTGCGAAAACTGATGGAAAAAAAAAGTATTGTAAACTTTACTTTCCAACTGACGAAATGATGATAATAATTAACCAGTACTCGTAGAAACTGGAATTTGCAGTGAAAATTTGTCCGATTTTGCCAACTCGACAACTCGAATTTGCCAACTGTTTCTTGGATGGTTGGGGGGGGGGGGGGGAAGCTCCCTCCCCCAGTCGCTTCGGCCCTGAGTTTGTACCGCTAACACACAGAATGCCCATGAGCAAACTCCGTTCTGCCTTCAGACTGGATGTGTTTGTGTGGAGTCGTCACTTGTGTGCTCCACAATGGCAGCCATCAATTTCATGTCTATATGTTAACCCTACCAAGATAACCCTTTAACCACTAAATAGGCTGTTCCATAATTGTATATAATCTTAAGTGTATCACATGACTTCCCTGTATTTAAGGAGCAGTAAACAGGAAGTTCGCTGTCTTATCAGCTGTAGCCTACACTCTGGTAGTCCGTGTTGTTTATTACCATTGGTGCCCAGGCTGGGCTAAGGTGTGTCCCCGCCCAGGACATCACAGTTGGCGACGAGTCCGGTACCTTTGGTAATCTTTAAAAACTTAAGCTTAAACTGATAGGTCTTCAACCACATCTTTGCTCCATATTTGTGGTAAGTTGCAAATTTTTTTCATTTTGGCAATGAAAATTAGTGCTCTGAATTCCTATCAGAGTTTAAACTTTTTCAAACAGTGTTATTTTGACGTGGTAGTGCTGTGTGGTACGAAATGATAACAGTTAAATTTAGTACCTTAACAACTAGAACCGAAGTGGGCAATTGGATTTATTATGGTTAATTTTACCTTGGCAGTGTTCTAGAGCGACGCACTGGCGTGTCCGCACAGGCAGTACTATAAACCTGAAGGTTCGAAAAATGCGCTGCTAAATTAACCCTTGTAAATTCGATTGTGCCATTGCCCATATTCGGGCTAGTGTGTGCCGGTGTAAAATTTAACACCGTAGGTTATGCTCAAACTTAGTGAAATCTGGTCTGTGCTGAGGCTTAGGCCAGAAGTGTTGTTTTGTAAAACGTTGCAAATGGTGAACGTAAAACATTTTTTTCAAAGCCTAGTCCCTTTAAATTTAACTTGTAGGCAGTTAATTTATACAACTAGGTAGGCTACAGTCAAGCTTGATTTATTTCTGTGTTTAAATAAGTGACCGGTAGTCTTGAGTGCTCCAGTTTAATCCTTGCATGTTAAACAGGATTGTAATTAAATTTAATTAAATTTAATTTTGTAGGCTTATGCCAAAGACAGGTGTCGGTAGCAAACCACCTGTAACTGCTAAAGTTAGCAGTGAAAGTGAAACTGAAAATAATTCAGTAGTGAACGCAAGCGTTAATGAAACTAGTTCTAATTTAAATCTAAATTTTGAATCTAGTGATAGTGAAGACGACGTCAACATGGGTTCGTCTAAAACCGCTGGTTTATTTTCGGAATTCGATTGCGAGTCTGACACATGGGAGAAATACTCCAGCCGAATTCGTTACCGAATTCGTTACGAATTTTGAAGCTGCGCTGCAATGTCAACCTGTGTTGGTGATAGCACAACTTTGCGTTTATTGGGATTCGGTTTCGCCTTTTTGTTAGCATGACCTGGCTTCGGTGGTGATTGCTTAGTGGATGGTGACGTAATAATCGATGGAGATTGCGACCTTTCTGGCTTAGAATTTCCTTCAAGAGGGGCGCTGGTAGTAGCCAAAGATGATTGGTTATTTACGCAAGCAACACCCGGAAAATATTTTAACCGAGAATTAAAGTCTCGGCTGGATTTATTGTTCCCTGACCCTATTGCAGCCGTACGCCGTAAACAATTAAAACAAGTACAGAGCACCCACCATCGTGAGTTGAAAACGTATCAAATAGGTGAAAAGGTTTGGTATCGTGACTTTTCAACGACAAATGATAGGCTATGGTCAGTCGGTATGGTTAACCAAAAATGTGAAAATCAGTCCTATACTATCGTTGATACTAATGGTAATACGATTCGCAAACATCGCGAACAGCTAAGGTTACATACCGCGGAAAATGATTATCCAGAACAGCCTCCAAACGCACTTGTTTCGACGGCGAAAAGCAGTAATTCTTTCGTGAATAATAATGAGCAACATCACTCAAATTTCAAACGCATGTCTTTTGGCGGCAAACAACGTGAAAAGCCAAGTTTCGCTGACGTAGTTCCTGAGCGTCGATCTCTCGGTCAATCCAGAAAGTCAATTTCTGTTACTGAGGGAAAAATTCCACCGATCGAACAGCTTGCAAAATCACCTGAGAATTTACATCGCAAGTCACCAGGTGGCAGGAAATCCCCAGCGAAATTACCCCACACACACGAAGTGGATGAGTCTGCTAACGTAAATAACCAATCACCTTTGGCTACTACCAGCGCCCCTCTTGAAGGAAATTCTAAGCCAGAAAGGTCGCAATCTCCATTGATTATTACGTCACCATCCACTAAGCAATCACCACCGAAGCCAGGTCATGCTAACAAAAAGGCGAAACCGAATCCCAATAAACGCAAAGTTGTGCTATCACCAACACAGGTTGACATTGCAGCGCAGCTTCAAAATGCTCAACGTTCAAAGAGACTGCGTAGAGCTCCAGACAAGCTCAATTTGTAGTTTTTTTTGCAAAATTACCATTTGGCTAAAACTTCTTCGTTTTTTTTTGTTGTAATCCGTTATATGTGAATTAAATGATAGTTCTTTTTAAACTGTAGCGAGTAACGCTAAAACGTTTTGTCCCCTAGTTGTTCGTGCAGAGAATCGGCTCTGTTAATTTTAAAAATGTCCACCTTTAAAATTAGGTAAAAATGTAAGTGTATTTTGTTGTTCGTGTGAAAAATTGATTTCACGATTTTATCCTCTTTGTATCTTTTTTGTCTTTTCATGTACATAAATACTTCCGACATCGGAACAAAAAATTGCTTGGAGCCGCAATTCCCACTCCGGTGAAGCCTAATCCAGATGTTTGTCCACAGCAACGCTGTAGCGTTTCAGCTGCAGAAATGGTTGCTGCAAAAAAGAAAATTAACCAAAAAAGGCTACGAAAATTAAAACATTAAAATTTATTGTAAAATTGCTCCAGAAACCAAAACAGAAATTTAAAACTGGCAAGTTTTCAGCCAGTTTATTAATGTTTAATTTTTTGCTTAATCATGTACATCTTTAGTTCTTTATTTTGTAAAACAGCTTTCAAAAATAGTGCTTAGTTTTTCCTCGAAAGCGAAAAATTATGTATCTTTCTTTAAAAATAGGTAGTGCACTAAAAAATACATCTTGCCTTCGTAATCATGATTTTATTTCCAGCTAGGCTTAGATTATTTTTTTTTCTGTTTTTTTTTTTCGCTCGCTGCATTGTGGAGTCGTCACTTGTGTGCTCCACAATGGCAGCCATCAATTTCATGTCTATATGTTAACCCTACCAAGATAACCCTTTAACCACTAAATAGGCTGTTCCATAATTGTATATAATCTTAAGTGTATCACATGACTTCCCTGTATTTAAGGAGCAGTAAACAGGAAGTTCGCTGTCTTATCAGCTGTAGCCTACACTCTGGTAGTCCGTGTTGTTTATTACCATTGGTGCCCACGCTGGGCTAAGGTGTGTCCCCGCCCAGGACATCAGTTTGGTTGTGTTTAGCTTAGGGTTTTCGAAGGCCCTGAATGTTTGGAAGTTGATTGAAGGTAAAGTATACAGCTGTTTGATTTGCAGGGGATCAGACTCCACCAACTCTGGAGAACATATTGATAGAAGAGACAGATGCTGCAGAGGAATCTTCAGAAGATGCAGATGAATTCGTAGTTGCTTTAGATATTACTAGTGATAAAGATCAGGATTATAGTGATAGTGACCAACAGGGACGTGTCACCTCCCCCGCCCAAGTTTGGCCAGTTGGCAAATCAGTCGGCAAAATTACATAATTTTTGGCCAGTCGGCAAATCAGTTGGGAAAATTACATAAATTGTTGGCTAGATGGAAAATTATGGCGGTAAATTTCTGGTTTACACCCTCCAACTTTTATCCTTCCTGACATCTCTGGTAGTAAGAAACACTATTCTGTTATTTTGGTCTGCTCCAGTACCTGACATGACATAGGCTATTCTGTGAACTGATATGAGAAGCTTTATTCTATGATTTATTCTTTATTTCCCAAAACCAAAGTTTGAGGGAAATTTGCAGGAAAGGAGTTGAGTGTTCAAAGCATAAATTTATCAGTTTCATAAAAGCTCGAGTGGCATTCGGTGTTAAGAATTTGTTTTCTTTCCGCAAAACGATTGTTACTAGATTATAGATTAGATTTTATTTATCAAGTATTTAACATTCAAAATTTAAGAATTAAAATTTTGTATATTAAACGTACAATTTCAAAAGAGTTTTGGCTTACCATTCTGTATCTACAGTTGTATTCCGAATTGTTGTACATCACGCTGTGTAATGCACTATATGTGAGATATACTAACAAATGCTGTGTGACGGCTTAGGCCTGTAGGATTTCCTAATCACAACATTCTGCATTAGGTGGAATTTTTTCGGTCCCATTTGATTCCATTCACGTAGGCTATGTGTTCCATTCACGTAGCCTATTGACTATAGGCCTATTATAGGCCTATTGGGTAAAGTTATGTTTCACCCTGTATAGATGGATGTGAGATAATACTAAGGAATGCTGCGTGGCTTGTGCCATGAACAAATCAGAAGACCACACGTGGTGTTTGATGGTTGAATGGGCAGCGCCCCTAGATGGGCACTGCACCTATATTTATAAAACACAGTAGGTAGTGTGCACACCCTGTTGGGTGTGCATACAGCTAATCGTTAATTGACAAGAGAGGGTGACGCACAACGCGCCACCAACACACAGGTAGTATCAATTATGATTAAGTGACCACCAAGATAAGTGGGAACGACATATACTACGTGCTGCATATGCACGTTGGTCCTAAAGGTTGTACAATGGCATGCGCACAGTATAGGAACATAAGCACCGCCAGTGATACATTGAACTGATGTGCATGGCGAGATGATGCTATCAAACAAACAGGCTGACAGCACCACCGCATCCACGAAGTTTTCTATTTTGCATCTCTTGGCGTTTTTGGAGTTTGCAATTCAGAGCTGTTAGTAAAAAAAAATTTCAACATTATCATCTACTGACATTTGAAGGGTTAATAACTAATTAGTTACGGTCTGGAGACAACATTGCAATGTCTTAAAACTGTTGGTAGCATGGTCACGAACACCTACTCAGCCATTGCGAGCACTGACTTTACAGTTCTTAAACTTCTCGTGATGCGCAACACGGAGCAAGAGTGTGCAGCGGCCACATAAAACGGCACGCAATGATGTCACAGGCGCCACACATATGCGGTGCGCTGCACAATGAGTTTTGGAATATGGCTATGGTGAAATTGACTGTTGGTTTATGTTGCTAATGATCATATCAACAGGAATGTTGCTGCTCATACTAGGGTGCAGCGATAAACTGACTCATCATAGTGTTTGCTGTAGGGTGCTGTTACCAGTGATGTGCACACACGAGGGAGGGTGGCGGGCACGCTAGCCCCTGCCCTCATGGCAAAGTGCCCATTTACTGAAAAAAATGGCCGATATTTGCTGGAGCTTTGGTGTAAAAGGGCCAAATAAAGGTAAAAAAATAGAAATAATGACGGCTAAGAAAGTAGTGCAAAGAGGGGCAGACCTCAAAATATACCAAACAAAAGGGGGGAGGGCAATAAGGACCACCAAAAAAAGGCCCCAGAAAAAAGAAGCTTCCCCTGCCCTCCCAGGGGCCTGTGCATGTCCCTGGCTGTTACTGTTCCATTACGCATTTTTTCGACCAACTGTAATTGATGGCGTTCTTGACGAAAAGTTGACATAAAAATTGATGTAAAAATGTGCACTATTTTACTGAACTGACATTGTTGTCCGGTTAAGTTTCATGAGCTGTACTTCAGAACGGCCAGCATTGGCTAAGTGGTAAGGGCTGTAGCTCTGTTGCTATGATTAGTGATTTTCCGTTTTTAGATGTCCAGGCAAATATTTCCTGCAGCAATTTTTGTCCACTTCCCTATTTAGTTTTTCCCCACAGGCATGCGTTTGTACCAACCTATATTGGTATAGGTTGATTGGGAAGGAGGTAAGGATTGCGAGTTAAAAATAATCTATTTGTATTTTCATAGGGCTGCGGGTCATCAGTGTATTGAAAAGTCGTACAAGGCAGAGAGAAATTTTGTCTTTATAGGTAACCATTTGCTGTCAGCACATTCTTTGGCACCACCCTGTGCAGGATTTGATAAGATGGGATTGTATTCTATCCTGCCTGTTAATTCTCCATGATTGTTTATTTCCTTTTAAAATGATACAAACTCAACCCAGGACAGAGTCTCCGAACCACTTGTGTACATGAGATTTAGATTTAGATTTACTCAAGCTACTGGAGCCTGCAACGAACAGAGATCCACACGCTCCCTCTTAAGCCTTAACCTAACTAACTATACCCCTAAGCCCAAAGTGCCAAGCACCCAACCCGTTTAACTTCATTTACCTCTGCAGATCACCACACCCCCAAAACCCAAAGGGCCATGGGCTTCATGAGACTCACTGCAAGGCAAATCTCATTGTCGCATTGCAGAAACCTATGGTACCACGAATGAACCTCAGTAGACCCCCAACATAAGGAGGCACCCCTAGAGCCCCTCATAGATCCTTTCGACCATCACTAAGCGGGAGGCGACAGAGAGCTGCCCACTGACGACAATTGAACAAGAAATGGCCAACCATTTCATCAGTGGCACCACACTGGCACATAGGTGAGAAAAACCATCCCAGGCGGGAAATGTGGGCACGCAGAAGCTAGTGCCCCCAACGCAAAAGAGTAGCCTAACCCTGCCTGTATCCTAGGAAGACAACACAAGGCCGTGGGACATGAAACCAAAGGATGAATGCTGTTCAGCTGGTGCCCCACACCTGCCTCCACCCACTCCCAGTGCCACCATTCAGTAGCAACAGCAGATAGAACCGGCTGGAGGTCGTTGGGTACCAGCGGGGAAAGTCACCTCACCACACATCCTGCCCTATTCTGCACCACGCTTGGCTAGGCCATCAGCCACCTCATTACTGACCACCCCATTGTGACCCTGTACTCACTCCACAGTGGCAGATTGACCACACTGACCAATGCCAACAATTTCATCCCACTCTCGTACACAATGGGGTGGGTTGGGAAGTATCTAGAACACTGAATGCACGCAGAAGAAAGAGGAGCCCGGCAGCCGATGACAGAATCCTGAAACACGTAACATCTAGGTCCATACCAATATCAATGGCCACCAAGGTAACAATTAGTTCCTCGACAAATGTCGAGGTAAAGGCGAACGCCAACTTTGTACTCTAAATAAAAATACCCAACTCCCCTTGCCAGGATTCCCTGTAGAAGGAAACGTCACAGAAGATGTTAATCCCCATCTTCCCTATCTTTTGAAATCTCCCCCCTCCTCACTGATAAATATCGAATCCGAACCAATACACCACACCCAAGGGTAAGAGGTCTGCACAAAAAGTTGAGCCCTGAACTAAACCACACAGTCTCTTTTTAGCAGCATGGCCCCCATCCACGGGGGTCCTCAGTTGCTTACGCGTAAAGGGGCCAAAGGGAGCAGTAGCCACTACGATCACGGCTAAGGGGTCACAGCTACCCCTAACGACAGCTCTCAAGCAAAGGACCATCAGAAGTTCACGCGCGCGGATATGGACAAGGGATTTCCGTGCCTCCACTAGTAGTGCTGGGACCGGAGTGGAGGGCAAGCATCCCGTGATGACACACAGAAAACCTGGATGGCAACCTGGATCCCCGGTCAGCCCTCTTAGATAAAGCCTCAAAAGGTAAATGGAAATCAACCATCAAGCGGACATACACCATATAGAAAGCAGGTATGACTGCTTGGCAAAGGAGCCATTTAGAGGCCAAAGCCTTCAGAGTCCAAAGCCTCGATGACACACCCTCCTTAACAGACTGGACTTACTGCATCCAAGTTAGTTGCAGGTCCAATCGGACACGCAGATACCGAACGCACGTGGCAGAATTAACCACCCCGGAGCCAATCCTCAACTACGCTCATTCAGGAGGCTCTCCCATGGCCACCACAGCTTCCATTGCGACAAGAAGGGAGAGCAAATCTCACCCACAGGCCACACCGCAATATCATCTGCATACGCCACCATATTCAAAAGCTGACTGAAACCAATCGGAACCTCATTAATGGCAACTGCAAAAAGAGCTGGAAAAAAGTAGCTATCCTATGGCAAGCCATGGTCTGCATGTAGAACATCTGACCAATGACCATCAACCCTCGTCGCAAATTGCATATTTCTAAGAAACCACAGGATGGCCGACGCCAACCGCACCCCCCCCCCCCCCCCCCGCCTGTACCCTATCAATGTCAATGCTGTCATACACAGATTTAATGTTAAAAAAACGGCCACAACCAAAGAGTTTTTCAACCAAGCCTCCCGGATACCAGATTCCAGAAAACTGTTTGCATTGGGCTGCCACGTGCTTACGGCAACCAAACTGTTACCTGAAGAGCCCACCTGATGCTTCAAGGTGTTAAATCAGACACCGGATCAGATTCCGTTCATGTACCTTACGAACACAGGAGAGCAAGGCCATCGGCCGTAGCTAACAGTAGAATGAGCCTTGCCTTTCCCCAACGCCTGAGTGAGAATCGAAAGGACTGCCATCAAACTGTTGCTGGAAGAGTAGGAGTCCAACTGTACCTCAACCCTAAAGATCTTAAGATGAATATACCGCATCAACCCCCACAGCTCCCTCTGCTGTGTACAAGGCAAGGGCTGTGGACAGCTCCAGTTCAGAGATCTGGTTATCAGTCCCGGTCTCCACCGACCACTCCATCCCACCTGGAGGCTACGAACCCAGAGGCGACTAATACACCTTGGAGAAATTCTTATTAAAAGCCTCAGCCATGGGGGTACCTCGGAACCCCTCAACCCCCTGTCCGAAAACCCAGGCAATCACAATCTTCTTATCAAGTGGATGAACCAAACCACACACCTTGGTAGGCGGACCAGAGATGCTTTCACGTAACCATCGTCCAACCCATTTCGGATCCAAGGTGCAAATTCCCAGAATCAACGACGGGGCGAGGGGGCTGACGTATCACCTGACACTTCCAGGGGCTCACTTTGCCCTGCTGGATAAGAGACACTGGGGAAAAGTTAATTCCCCTGAAACCTAAAAGGGAACAGCTGCGAGATCTCGGGGAACACAGAAACAACAGCACGAATGAAGAATTGTGCTTTTTTCAGCTGCTTAAAGGCGCCTGTTCACCATTTCGATAGCATTGCCCATATTCTAAATACAGCTCCCACATTCCAGATTCTCCGTTATCCAATTTTCTGATGTGGGTCACGTGATCTCGTTTTAGTTACAAATATCGCGGTGCTGCTGTAAATACCGTTTTCCATTGTTAATTTAACGGTATTTTTATTATATTACTCGAAGGCTCTATGGTGCTGCATCTAGGAGTTGAAAAGATGAAAAGGCACCTTTAATATGCGAGTTCGTGGACTTCTCGACAATGACTAAGACACTCGAAAATCTGCAAAAAGGGACTTGGCACTGTTTTTTTTTTGGCATTTCATATCGAAATTGCTATGATATCGAAATTGTGATGTGATATTTCCACAAAATAAAACTTATTAAGGATTCTGCCAAGCGTTCAGGTTGTTTGAAGTTGATAATATCAAACGCTAACTTTTTTTTCAAGGTAATCCCACTGACTAAGACATCAAACGTTAAATGAAATGCCTGAAAATTGCGCAGTAAGCATTTTCAGATTTTTCAGTTAATCTTCGAACTATTATTCAGTGGGATTGACTTGGCGACAGAGATTGACGTTTCATATCACGACTTTAAACGAGGAAAGGTTTCGCGGAAATCCTGAACAAGTTTTCTTGTGGGGATATTTAAAAACCACAGTAATGACTTCTGACTTGCGTGCTGTTAAAAGGACATTCCTCCCAGCTCCATTTTTTTCGATCCACCACATCAAGTATGGCCCCAAAGGTTTTCCTTACCGTTAGTCAATCCCATGGTAAAAATCCGTTTTAAAATGTGGCATCTAGGAGATTTTCTGTTGAATAATAATTAACTATATTTACTGCGTCTCGCAGTATATGATCCTTTCCGTGCTTACAATAACCATGACGTTTCATCTCTGTGTGTGCATGTACTAACTTTCTAATAATTACCATGAGATCAAAAATCTAAAAGACTATTGCGGTCAAAATTAAAATTAATAATTCCAATAGGTCGCCAAAGCAAAATTATAAGACACTAGCCAGAAAATTATAAATTGTGATATTAAAATACGAAGATCATTCCGGTTTGTGACGACACGATTAATGCGTTCATGCTGGTTCGTCTATTATGCACAAAGCCAATTGAGACAGTAGCCACGTTTCTCGCTGTGAGGAACGCAGATGCTATCTCAGTTGACCTTTGCGATGCTATATGCACGGATGGCGATCAGCGCGTGGCTGTTATAGGGCAAGCGGAATGTTGTAACGCAGGCTGGGTGTCCCTTTAAGTTGAAAATGGCAGTCACAATATGAAGGGTGGAATGAATAACAAGCAGTTGGGAGCGGTGGTACATTACAGAACCGAAACCAGGCAGTGGCGTAAATACAATGAAGCACAGGATGCCTTCGCCTCCGGGCCAACCGACTTTGGGCCCGGAGGCTAAATTGTAGCTCCCTGGCCCCAATTTAATTATTTTTTGCAACCATAAAATTTCAGAAAAAAATTGTTTTTTGTTTTTTTAAGTTATTGCTATAGTTCCGTGAAAGTTGTGTTTTGTATGCAAAAACAACTGTTTTATTTTTTTTTTTTTGAGAAAGGGGGGGAAGGTGGGGGAGCCTCCACTGTGCTATCGCCTTGAGTGGAAAAACACCTCATTTTTTTATGAAGGGGGCCTTCACCAGGCTCTCAGCTTGTGTGGCAAAAACTGCATTTGTTTCTTGATGAAGGGGGAAGGGCCTCCACTGGGGTCTATAGCATTCTGTGGCAAAAACTGCATGTTTTTACTTTGATGCTGGGGAAGGGGCCTCCACTGGGTTCTCACCTTGTGTGGCAAAGACTACATTTTTTGAGGGGGGGGGGGGCTCCACTAGACTTTCACCTCCGGGCCCCTATTATGAAGTTACGCTTTTGAAACCAGGTCCTATTTTTAGTTAATTTACCGTTAGCAAAAAAAAGAAAGCGGAAAGTTACAAAAAATCTGCGCCTATTGCTTGCATCTAGTTTTAGTTGGCGTTAAGAGAAAGCAAGACTTCCGCCTTCTGGCTAGTTTTATAACCAACGGGTTGTGTTGCAACAAACAGCCGCTGACGGCTTGAGCTACTCAAACATCAGAATACGACGTCGTCTTGCAGCAAAACTATGAACTTCTTTTCAGAATCTGGTTTCGTTTCTAGAAAGTATCACCACTCTCAATCTGCTTGTTATTCATTCCAGCCTTTATATTGTGACGACCATTTTCAACTTAACAGCACGCAGTGAGGAAATATTTACTGCAGTTTTCGAAAACCACCAAAACAAAACTTGTTAGGATTCCAATCATAGCTTGCTTTTAATACCGTAAGTGTGGTGTCGTCATAGAGGCACCACAATGGTAGCCCTTTAAGTCCAATTGTCAACCCTTTCACAGCTTGCCTTAATATACTCTCCTAGTTAACTTAGTCTATCCATACCACGTTTCCATACTCAGTATCACATGACTTCATGTTATGTGACATATGTTATATAAAGCCATGTAAGCTGCTCATTAAAGTCCTTTAAGTGTTAGCCTACAGCACAGTTGTACCCTATGCCTTAGTTGAACCCACTAGATGTATGACTGCCACCCTCATACGTTACAGATGGCGACGATGGCGGTACTAGGTTTAATTAAATTAGTTGATTAGCTTGATAGGTTCTACAGCCATGGAGAGTGCTCCTAATCTGTTGTAAGTAGTAATTTTTTTTTCATTTTGGCAAATGAAATTAGTACTCTGTGGAACTATCAGAGCTTAATTTTTTTTACAAAAAGTGTACTTTCGTGGTTCTGATAATAATAGTTGAAATTAGTACCTTAATTACTAGAACTGGAGGGGGCAAGCAAATTCGTAAATGTAATTAGTACAATGATTGTATCCCGGTGCCACACGCTGGCCTGTCACACTGCCCTACTATAAGCAGAACGACAAGATTTAAAAATGCAATTTAATTACCTCTCGTGAATTTATTGGTGCCGTGCCCTTATTCAGGCTGGTTTAGTGGCGGTGCTTAAATTTAGCAATGTAGCGTTTATGCTTATAAACGATGAAACTTGTCTGTGCCGTACACATGGTCCTGTTGTAATGTTTTGTTTAACGGTAAAGAATTTAAAAAGCCTAGTAAATTGGTTTAAGTTGTAGGCGCTTAAATTTAAAACTAGGTGCACTACGGTAGTGTTGGCTTAGCTATTAAGTGAAACCCTATAGTCTCGAGTGGCTTCTAGTTTAATTCAAATTAAATGGAATTGTATTAAATTGATTAGTTAATTTAATTTTCAAGTGTAAGCTTATGCCTGAGACAGGAGTAGTTGTAAAACTCCTGTGTTAGCTGTCCCTTCAAGCAGCTGTAGTGAAGACCTTACAATGGCTTCCAAAACAGCGGGATTGTACGCTGAATTCGACGCAGATAACAATACTTGGGAAAATTACACTAGTCGAATTAGTTACTATTATCGAGCTAGAAAAATCCCAGCTGCAGATCAAATTGATTTTTTAAGGGCGTCTGTGGGCCAAAAAATGTTCGATAGGATCATGAATATCATTTCGCCAGCATTACCAAGTTCAATGACGTATGACGTCTTGGTGAAAACTATTCAATATCAAACCACTACCTTCCGTAGTTTCTGAACGTGTCAAGTTTTTCGGTAGTTCACAGAAGCCAGACGAGAGTATCAGTGAATATATAGCTTCATTAAAACGACGCACTAAATTTTGTGACTTTGACAAGATCACAG
The DNA here is from genome assembly GCA_023313725.1 of Lithobius niger. Taxonomy (NCBI): domain Eukaryota; kingdom Metazoa; phylum Arthropoda; class Chilopoda; order Lithobiomorpha; family Lithobiidae; genus Lithobius; species Lithobius niger. The sequence continues at coordinate 26,178 of JAHWFP010140398.1, read as the reverse complement.
AAATTAATGAGATGATACGAGATCGTCTGATAGGCGGTGTAAAATCAAAAACTTTGCAACGCGAACTTCTGAAGCAGACTCTGGATTTAAAGGCTACAACATCATTAGCTTTATCCTTGGAATCCGCCGAAGTTGACCAAGAAGTAATTCGTTCTCATTCGAAGTCGATTAATTATGTATCTCACAAACCGAGGAGAACTCAGAACCGAAGCAAGTCCAGTAAAGATTTAATCTGTTACTTTTGCGGAAAATCCGGTCACGTAAAAACACGATGTAAGTAGACGGATTATATTTGCAGCTGATGCCACACCCCGTACATTTAAAAGCGTTTGTCGAAAAAGTAGCAGTGTTAAAGCATCAAAACCTGCAGAATACTCAAAACCAAACGCGAGTTCAAATTTTAAAGCTAGGCCCAAAAGTAAACTGAAATACAGTTATAAAAAGAAAGTCCATAAACTCGGAACGTGAAACTGACAGTGAGTCAGATTTGGAGCCGGAAAATTCTGAGTCTGCTTCGGAAAGTGAGTGTGAATCCGAGGACGATTATTGTCGTCAAAACAATACTGTAGGACTGTCCGAGGCTGCAGACCAAATTTCAATTCTTGTGGTTACTAATAAAATAGTCATTGTAGTCAACTCGTTAAAAATCCACAAATGGATTATGCCTGTCTGCATTAATGGGATTAAGCTCAAAATGGAGCTGGATTCTGGGGCAGATGCTACAATAATACCGATTGAGTGGCATGAAAAATACTTTTCGGATTGTCCTCTCAAGCTCAGTCCGTATTCCATCCACTCATACACCGAAGGCATGGAGAAAACGATTTACACAGTAAGTCTCAAGGTAACCGTTAACGGTCAAACTGAACACTTGGATGCACTAGTTTCCTAGTTTCAAAAATGTACAAACCTGCATTAATTGGGAAAGATTGGCTTTCAATTTTTAGGATTAACTTTGAACCATACTATGATTTACAAACTAAAGTTAAAAGAGTCAAACATTTAAAGCAAAGATTTCACCAGTTGACACTGATGCAACAGTTTTCCCGAACTTTACAGTGAGGGTATGGTGGGTAAATTCAAAAACTTCAAAGCCAAGATTCAGTTAAAGGCCGAAGCAAAACCTGTGTATAGTCGGGTTCGCCCTGTCCCTTTGGCATTAAAACAAAAAGTTAATCAAGAAATAGAGCGCCTGGTTAGCTTAGGAATCCTGGAGCCAGTGGCAACCTCAGAATGGTCGACTCCGATCGTGATCGTTCATAAGGCTAATAGCGACATTAGAATTATCGGCGATTACAAAACCACCGTAAATCCACAGTTGGAGGTGGACCATTATCCGGTTCCCACAGCTGCAGAATTATTCAGTGAATTAGCAGGTAGTGACAGATTTAGCCTTATCGATCTTAAGGATGCCTTTTTGCAAATCGAATTAGATCCTGAGTCGCTGGCAGCATTAACAATAAACACCCCCCTGGATCTTTTTCACTGGCTTCGTGTACCTCAGGGCCTTGCGTCCTGGAAATATCTAGAAGGTCATGACGCAAATCACGAGTAAAATCCCCAAATGTTCACCATTTTTTGATGACATCGTCGTGAGCGGGAAGGGGGAAAAGCATGACGAATCTTTAAATCAGCTGCTAACTGCTTTACAGGATGCAGGGGCTAGACTTAGGATCGACAAGGGTAAGCTGTCGCAGCCTGAACTAAAATATTTAGGTCATATGATAAATGCTGAAGGCCTGCACACACTCCCTGAGGTGATAGAAGCAGTCACAAACTCACCGAATCCAACGTGTATTCAAGAACTACAAAGTTTCTTAGGATTTGTGAATCATTACTCGAAATATCTCCCTAACCTTGCTCATATTCTTGCCCCTGTTACCCGGTTGTTGAGCTCTAAAGTGGATATGGGGGACTGAATGTGACCAAGCTGTTAGCAAAGTAAAGGAAATATTTATCAAGTCAAACGTTTTGGTCCATTATAATCCAAAATTATAGCTGAAACTGGTTTGTGACGGCTCACTCCATGGGGTGGGGGCGTGTCTTATGCATGTCATGGCTAATGGCGAATCGCGCCCAATAGCTTTCGCTTCACGGAAGCTAACAAAAACTGAACAAGGCTATAGTCATTTCAATCGTAAAGCTCTCAGCGTGGCTTGGGGGAGTTAAACGGTTCCATCAATATGTTAACGGTCAGAAATTCATATTGCAGTCTGACCAAAAGGCTTTAATATGGATTTATGGCCCTAAAAAAACGAATCCCACAGATGGCAGCAGGACGTGTGCAACGTTGGGCGGTTATGCTTAACGCTTACGACTATGACTTTCAACATATACCCAGCAAGCAGAATTTAACTGCTGACGCACTGTCTAGACTCCCACTCCCTAACGACAAGGAGTTTGGAGAAGCCGAAAAATAGTACAATGTACTAGTGTTGGAAACCATCTCCAACTTACCAGTACTAAATGAAGCCTTGGTTATTGAAAGCAAGCATGACAAATTATTGTCTAAAGTGTACCGTTACGTTAATCGTGGCTGCCCTGAAGTGTGACAACCCTGACATGCAGCCGTAATTCACACGCCGCAATGAAATCTCGATTGAAAGTGACACTCTTTTTTGAGGATTCAGAATCGTCGTGCCACCAGCTTTAAGAAGACTAAGAAGACAAATTTTGAAAGATTTGCACAGCTCACACCTTGGTATTGTTAAATTAAAGAGCTTGGATAGGTCTAAGGTGTGGTAGCTTTCTATTGACGCATATATTGAAACCAAAGTTATATCCTGTTCTAACTGATAAGAATTTAAGGATACTCAATCTGCAGGACCCGAGCATACCTGGGAGTATCCACAAAAGCCAAATTCTAGATATAACGCTGATTTCCTAGGACCGTTGGACGATTTTATCTTTCTAATAGTAGTTGACGCGCACAGCAAAATTCTTGTCGTTCATGAAATGAAAACTACCACTTCAGCTAAAGGTATTGATATTCTGAATAACCATATTGCCGAATACGGCTTGGACTCTTTAGTCAGCGACAACGGCCCTCAGTGGACCTCTAAAGAGTTTAAATCGTGGTTAACGGTTAATGGAACCCAACACCTGACAGGCCCGGCCTTTACGGATTGGCCGAAATTTGTGTCCGAAATTTTAAGCGTGTCTATAAAGCTGCTCAGCGGGACGGGTCCTCAATCCAGGAAAGTATAAATTCATATTTATTATCGTCACAATAAGTTCTACCACCCAAGCTACACCTGGTAAATTATTCTTTAACTGAGAATTAAAATCCAAATTGGATTTGCTACATCCTGACCCTGTGTCCGTTGTAAAAAGAAATCAACAAAAACAGATTAAAAGCACCCAGCACCGTGTGTCCGTGAACTATCAAGTTGGCGACAAAATCTGGTATCGTGATTATAGCAAAACTAACTCCAAGCTATGATCAAGGGGGGTCTATCAAGAATAAACTGTCACATTTGATCTATAATGTACTTACAAAAGAGCTTGTAGAAATGCATAAACATCGTGATCAATTGCGCCCGAGAATCGAGTCAGTAGATGCCGTAGATATGTCACCAAAAGCACTTAATCGTGCTAAAAATTCTGCCAATTCTGGCATGAATAGTAAAGGCGTTAATTCGAAAGAACACTTAGTTTCAAAGAAGCGGTATTCTGTTGGTGCATCACGTCACGATCAGGTGATTTCCTAGCATTCAAATTGTCGGCGGCAGTCCGTGGGCTAATCACGGCATTCCACTGTTGCCAGGCAGGGGTTAACACCAATCAAAAACACCTCACCTGACAATTACCGAGTTGCGACACCAGGTGTCAGCACAATTCAGTTGAAATCACCCCACACACAGCCAGTGGGCGAGCCCGATGATGTCACTGTTCCCAGTGATCAGGCCATGTCGCAGAACTTCAGCGCCTCCCAGCGAGATATTGGAGCTACAGGTGGCCTGGAGCCTCCTTTACTTACAAGGCAGCCTCCTGCTAAACCATCGGAGCCCTCTAAGGTGAAAAGCCAACAGAGAAAGCCTAAGGTTGCACCATCTTCACCATGTGCAAATGATGCAGTGCAGCCTCCCACAGTATTAAGTCATTCTAAGCGAACCAAACGAGCTCCGGACAAGCTCAATATTTAATAAATAACCGAACCGTAAGCTAATATAAGTGTTCGTAATCCGTTCTTCGTCAGCCCAATTGGAGGTTTTTCTTTAACTTGTGCGAGGATCGTAACATGTGTTCGGGTTTGTGCAGGGGATTAACCTTGTAAATTTTAAATTGTGCCTGTGGTTGGCAACATGTAGTGTTTTCAGTTGTTCGTGAGAAAAAATTATTTCTCGGTTTTAAAACATGTTCTTTTTCTACTTTCATGTAAATATTTCGTTCATGACCGGACAAGTGCTTTAGGAAATAAAACAGCCTCCAATGTGAGCTAACTCATCTGTAACAAACACTCAGATGTACTCAGCAGCCAGATGTTTGCAACGTGTCAATTCAGTTGTAAACAGCAGTTGTTGTCAACCCTTTCACAGCTTGCCTTAATATAATTCCTTAGTTAACTTACAGTCTATCAATACCATGTTTCCATACTGTTTTCATGTTGTCATATGACGTATGTTACATAAAGCCATGTAAGCTGCTCATTAAAGTCCTTCAAGTGTTAGCCTACAGCACAGTTGTGTGCCTAGTCCTTACTATGCCTTAGATGAACCAACTAGATGTATGACTGCCACCCTCGAATGTTACAGTAAGAGAGCGAGGACTAAAAGTGACAGCAAGCTCGAATTGGCTATAGTCATGGGCCGTAGCTACTGGGGGGGAGGGGGGCAGCTTCTTCCCCGACCATCCGAGAAACACATACAGTTGGTAAACTCGGATAAATTTTCACTGCAAATTCCCGTTTCCACGAGTACTGGTAAATTATCATCATCATTCGGTCAGTTTGAAAGTAAAGTTTAAAATACATTTTTTCCATCAGTTTTCGCAACTCTTCTGTGTAGCGTGGGAGTAACTGAAACATTGCCCCTGATCATTTCTGGTTGCTTTCCTGCAGCTCTCCTCATATCCACGGGACTGGTAAGCGTATGTGAGCTCATAGCATTGCTGTAACGAGTGGGAAAAGCTTCGCGAAAATTTGCGTAGTTGGCAAAATTGAAAATTAACTTGGCCGTTTTGTTCGCAATGCACCATGACTTAAAACTATCATATCATAGATAATGTAGAAAATAAAAAAAATGCACAAAACTGTATCTCCACCGAGGTTGAAGTCGTGGTAACATTTAACTTTGTGAAAATCGTACACAGTTGGCAAAACTAAAAACTGAGTTGGTTATTTTACTTCTTATAGTTCTTCTTCTGTTAGACAGTACCGCTCAGAAGGGGTTTCAGCGTGGAGCAACTCGTAACTAGTATTTTAAGAGGGTAGAAAATTATTGATATATTAATATACAAACACACAACATCACTTCCAGGATTTAAAACGTTTCAGAAACGTCAACAAACTCTACATAAAACAAAACTTGGTAGGGACTTCTGCCAAGATATCGTCGTCTGAAATTGTGATATCAGATAAAATCTAAAAAATTAATGCAAAGTTGCCCATTTGATTTACTACTTCGTCTGCCAGCCCATCAGTACCTTGCTTTTAGTTAAAACAGAAACGTGAACGGTATTTCATGGAAACCGGGTACAGTTGGCAAAATCAAAAACCGAGTTGTAAAAATTAAATTAGCTATTTAATTTTCTGTTGTCCTTTTTCTGTTAACCTATCGCCACTAAATTTGAATTTGTATTAATGCAGAAACAACTAGCCTACATTTTCCAAATCAAACTTGTTAAAAATTTTAAACAATTTCGACGGTCCAAAATTCGACAATAAGAATTCATAATATCCCATATTAAAGAACAAAAGCGACCCAAAGGACACGAATGGCCGTAAATTACCGTAAGGGACCGCTACTTAGTTATCACCAGAAAAGCCGGAGGAAATGGGGGGATCATGAAGTTTTTGGACTCTCTCAAGGGGGAGTAATACATTTTTTTAGGTCCCGTCAAAAGAGAGGGGTGGGGGGTCAAAAACACACTGATCAACTGGAAGAAAAAGTCATCTTTGTACCTCAAAAATAGCACTTTCAGCAGTCAAAATTTCCAAAAACGGCTCAGCTCCTGGGGGGCAAGCCCCCTAGACTCCCCATGCTGTGAGTGGCTTTGAAGCTATTAGTACCATTATTGCAAGTAAAAGTTTTACAAAGAACTCTGTAGAAAAGCCTTGGCACCTGATTTCTTGGCTTCTTCTGTATTTCAGGTACTGACTAGCAACAAACCATCATACTTATTTTTGAATCTCGACTAAAGATGGGTGTAAGGAACATTTTTTTTTGGGGGGGGGGGGGGAAAATGGGGGGGGGGGTTGAGGCTTAATGGCGCGTCGACAACGTGGTCATTAGCGCCAACCTCAGTCACAGTGCAGTGGTCCGGGTTGCCACTGCACCACACATTACAGAGATGTTATTCAAACCCCTAATCTAAATCTTGTCATACATCTGTACCTCCTGCAAAAATTGAAAAACACCGGACAGGAGAACAGACTTATCGCCCAACTGACGCGCAATGTCATGCGGAAGATGGAAACGATGACGAACACCATCAAGATGGCGACAATCAACAAGGAAGTGCCGGACCGTAAGTGGCCGTGGACACCAATAACATTCAGGAGGGTCAACCCCCCCGTAAAAGGAAACAGTGAGTAAGTCGGGTGTGACCAATGCGCAAACGGGCCAACACAACCTCCTGACGGCGACTGCGGCGACCCGCCGAGTGCCATTCCTCGACGGTGCCCTTAACAGCTAGTAACTTATTACCATCCTGTCTGTCCCACAAGGTCTGCCAAAAAGCGTGTAACCTCAGACGAAGAGCTGGAAAGGCGTCTGAGGGAACAAGGCTGAGATCCCTTTTGAGAGGGCCAGAAAGGGCCCGTTTCGCTGCAGAATCAGCTTGCTCATTTCCACCAATCCCAACATGGCCCGGGATCCAGCAGAAAAGCACGGTTTTCCGCTGGCCAGGCAAGCGGGAAAGCAAGGCTTGGAAGCGTTGTGTCAAGGGGTTCCAAGGATTCCAAGAACTCCAGGGCACTCACGGAATCGCTGAAGACAATGAAATGGGTGCCATGAAGGCCAAGGATCCATTCCACCGCCAAACCAAGAGCCAAAAGCTCTGCAGAAAACACAGAATAGCCAGATGGAAGGCGATGGGCAACCGTTACTCCCTTACACACACAAGCACACGCCACGCCAACGTCCGACTTCGACCCATCAGTAAACAGCCGCTGATAACCGGCGTACTGAGAACACAGCTGCCGGAACTCCTGCAAGTACCTTGCTGGTAGAGTGGAACCCTTCGGGAGGGACGCCAGAGCGAAAATGAAAATGCCACTTGGGACAAGCCAAGTTACCACTGGCATCTCCCCAAGCCTCAAGACACAGGGCATTTCAAAGGCTATCTCCTGACAGGACTGCTGGAGCCTATCGCGGAAATCACCCTTACCCACCCTGCGTCTACCGACTCGCAAGTATGGCCCAAAAACCATGGACCAAGCAGGACTATTTTGCACAGCACGCAAACGCACAGCATGCTGAATGGCAAGCTTCCGCCGACGAACGGCCAAAGGTGGCTCCGAGGCCTCAGCATAGAGGTTGACCACTGGAGAAGTTCGAAATGCCCCAGTCCCCACACGCAGGCCATTGTGATGCACAGTGTCCAACATCTGGAGAGTCGAGTCACTAGCCGAATCATACACCATGCACGCATAATCAAGTTTGCTGCGGACAAGGGCTCGGTAGAGGCGCAACATGGCAGCGCGATCGGCACCCCATGAAGTGCCCGACAGAACCCGCAAGATGTTAAGTGCCCGCAAAGACTTGTCTTTAAGTTGGCGTAAGTGTGGAAGCCAGGATAACCTGGAATCGAACACCAGACCTAGGAAACGTGCCTGTGGGACAACAGGAATTCGTGCCTGTCCCAAGTACAGGCAAGGATCTGGGTGCAGTGTTCGTTGGCGGCAAAAGTGGAGGAACACAGTCTTGTCCAGAGAAAACCGGAAACCATTACTGATCGCCCAGGTCTGGACTTTAACTGCCAGCTGTAGCTGCCGCTCGCCGCTCGAACGCGAAAAGAACGGCCGGAGAGGTAAGCGGAAAGGAACAGTGGCATCCGTCCCCTCAAGCCACAGTCATAGAGATTACGGAGAATCCCATAACGCCAGGTCGTATCATAAGCCTTCTCCAAGTCAAAGAAAACTTGAACCAGATGTTGACGCAGGCGAAAAGCTTCCCTCACATCTGAATCAGCGAAAAGCTTCCCTCACATCTGAATCAAGGGCAACAAGATGATCGATAGTTGACCGAATCCGTCGAAAGCCACACTGGGACGCAGATAAGAATCCCTGTGATTCCAACACCCAGACCAACCGCTCACTGACCATCCGTTCCATAAGTTTACAGACACAGCTAGTCAGAGCGATTGGGCGATAACTGGAAGGAGAAGTAGGGTCTTTGCCCGGTTTCACAATCGGGATGACTACCGCTGCCCTCCACACAGCTGGAATAGAGCCCTCCGCCCAAACACGGTTGAACATTTCCAGCAAGAACTGCTGGGAGGCAAGAGGTAGATGTTTCAACAGCTGATAATGAACATCATCAGGGCCTGGGGTGGAGTCATGCGACTTGGACAAAGCTGAAACAAATTCCTGCCTGGTGAACGGCAAATTGTACTGCTCCAGCCCGTCGGAGCGAAAGTCAAGAGAGCGAGCCTCATCCCTACGCTTAATCCCGAGGAAACCAGGATCATAATGATTATCGCTCGAGACCCGCGCAAAAGCAGACGCAAGACAATCGGCGATATCCGGCACAGATGAAACCATGGCGTTCGCCACCCTCAGCTGCGATACCGGGGAGGGCACGGTCCTCCCCGAGATCTGGCGCACCTTTCTCCACACCTGCTGAGAAGGCGTGGAGTGCGTGATCGAAGAAACATAAGCCGACCACGAAGTACGCCTAGCCTCACGGATGACCACCCTGGCACGGGCACGACAGCGCTTAAAGGCAACAAAATTGTCAGTAGTTGGGTTAACCGTAAATGCACGCAACGCTCGCCTGCGGGCCCGAATGGCCCGCCCGCAAGCAGGCGTCCACCACGGAACAGGAACCCGTCTCGGCTGTGTGGACGTGCGCGGAACAGAAGCATGAGCAGCAGCGAGGATTACATCAGTGAAATGAGTTGAAAGTTCATTCACATCAGTAAAGTCCTGCACCGCATGCTGGAAAACAGCAGCCTCAGCAAAGGCTGACCACTCAGCTCGTTTCAGCGCCCACCGGGCTGGCCTGGAAGCAACAGAACCCCCCTGTGTTGTGGACAACACAATGGGGAGGTGATCGCTCCCATGCAGATCGGCAGTGACAGCCCAAGTGAAGTGAACCGGGATAGCTAGAGAGCAAAAGGCCAAGTCCACCGCTGACCAATTACCTGTGGCCAGATTGCAGTGGGTCATGTCACCATCGTTCAAGACACAAATGGACCCCCTCTGCTTCCACTCCTCAAGGATTCTCCCCTTATCAGTATGAGGTCCTCCCCACTGGACATGGTGGCTGTTAAAGTCGCCCAGCAAGAGGAAAGGGGCAGGAAGCTGGCGGACCAAGTCCTCCAGGTCACCAACCCCAAAGACCTCATCCGGTGGCAAATAAAGCGAACAGACGGTAATATCCAAACGGAAAGAAACTCTAACTGCTACCGCCTGAAATCTAGTATACAGAGGCACACGGGCATGCGGCTGAGAGTGTTGAACCAGCACAGCAACACCACCATGTGCACGTGGCACAGGGTCTGCATCTAGACGGTAGACAGAATAACCCCGAACAACCGGATTATCTGACGCCTTCAAGCAAGTTTCCTGGAGGCAGCAGCACAGAGATCGCCAATGCGACAAAAGCAGTCGCAGCTCTTCTGCATGGGTCCGATAACTTTGGCAGTTCCACTGAACGATGGTATGCGCAGGCATTAGGACGGGCTTAAGACCGAATCATCCTCCTCAACTCCTCCCTTGGGTGATCCGAAAACATCTGAATCCTCCCCCGAGTCAAAAGTCTGAGTGAGGTCCAGAACGAAGTTGTCCTCGGAAGGAGGAAAAAGTTCAGGAGAAGAGGAACAGGAAATCTCTCCCTGCTCCATGGGTAAAGAAGTATCAAAATGTGGAGGGGGCGAAATGGACCCAACAGCAAGCTGGTCGTTCAACGACCGTTTCACCTTCTCTCCTGGTGGCGACTTCCTCACGGGTGGTGTTGAGGCTTTAGCAGCAGGAGCCTTCTTCGACACTTTCTGTGGTGCACTACGGGCGGGAGGAGGCTTAACTGCAGCCTTAACCTGCGTGGGAACAGTTACAGGAACAGTAGCAGGAGCAGAAACATTCGCAGGCTGGGCAGATGTCGACGGCAAGGCAGCAACCGGTTCCGAAGAACCCAAAAGACCCTGCAAAGATGTATGTTGCTGGGTCAACAAAGTAACAAGCATGCCTACCGTCCTCATCAAAGACCTGAGCTCGGCGCGCAAATCTGCCAAACCAGCAGACTCATTAACTGGGCCAGGCAATGGCGCACTGCACACCTGCGCAAAAGATCGGGCCATCGGCGCTGCCGATAGTTTAGCCTTCTTCCGAGCCTCCGAGTAGGAAAGCCCGTCCTTCACTTCAATTCCTGCACACGACGTTCCTCTAAATAAACACGGCAGTCCCATGAAGAGGCTGGGTGCTGACCACCACAGTTGATGCACTGCTTTGGGCCAGCACAGTCAGCGCCTTCATGGGCTGCCTGAGCACAGCTAACACAGGCAGGCTTACCTTTACACGAGCCACTGGTGTGGCCGAAGCGTTGACAGCGGAAACACCGCATTGGATTCGGTACATAATTCCTGATCTTCAACCGCAGGTAACCGGCAGTAATGTGCTGCGGTGCAACTGGCGTATCAAAGGTCAGAAAAAAGGTGTCAGTTGGCTGGGCACCATTCTCGCCTTTCCGCATCAAACGCTTTACAGCCATAACGCCTTGTGAATTGAGTTCGTCCAGGATGAGATCATCACTGAGACCCCTCAAATCAAAGCACGTCACGACCCCCTTACTGCAATTTAAGGTACGATGTGGCTCCACACGCACCTGGCATATTCCCAGTGCACTCGCCTTCAAAAGCCTCTTTGCCTGAGCATCATCCGCAACTTCCACAAGGTATCCCCCAGCACGGAGCCGAGACACTCTTCGGATCTGAACCACAGATCCCTTTCAATGCTTTGTGGACAGCGAATGGACCGAGTTGTGTAACATCTCGGCCCTCGCCTGTCACCACCAGGAACTTCGGGACTTGGTCCCGACTTTTACTGACGTCTGGTAACAGGGCATCAAGCCCAACCATCTCTGATTCCCTCCTCTGGCGCTTGCTAGTGCGGCGAGAAGGGGAAGAATTTTTTAGGGAAGAAATTTTTTGGGGAAGAAATCTTTTGGGGGGAGGGGGGGGGGAAGTAGATGCCATGGAGAGCAAAATGAAGTCGCGGCGGTGTGCCCCCCAGAAAAGAAAAACCCCGTGCGGCACTCGGGTGATGCAGGGCCGTAAGCCGCATATCCAGGGCCCTGCACCAGGAAGCTAACACCGCCGTCTATCTCCGAGAGGTGGCAGCCTAAGCATGCCGAGAGGCGAGGCCACCAAGGAAGCCTACACACCACCTCCGCCGATAACCCAAACAGTTCGGGTCCGTGATGCAGATGGATACAGCACAAGCCGCCTCCCCACATCGACAGGACCCGAAAGGTCATAGCCGATTGACCTTAGGCCGGCTCGCCCAGGCCACCCGTCCTCCGGAATAAGGAGCCAAAGCCCGAAAGCCAGGATCTCCGCCTCCACGGATTACTAGGTTGCAGCACACGGCCAACATGCTGGGGGATGAGGATGAAAAGCCCAGTGGCCAGAACGGGCAAATCGGAATTAAACCCAAAAGGGGATTCAAACCACCAAACATCCTCCAAGCAGCCACCCCGGGCCCGGTTTGTCCGGATGTCCCTTCACCTCTTTCCGACTAGTGCTTGCGACGGGTGTTAAACCTGCCCGCCATACACACCGTAGGCGCACTCGCAAACCGTAGTGTTGAGGTTGCTAGTGTTAAAGACGGACCAAAAACCCTCCGCCATGCAGACCCTTGGCACACTATTAGACCGTGATCTTGGGTTCCCTTTTAGTCGCCTTCTACGACACGCAGGGGTACGGTGGGCTTATTCTACCCCCAGCCCACAGGGGAGGGTTTGACATTATTTTGGGACCTTACAGTGGGGGGGAATCTCCCCTCCCCCCCCCCCACGGCCATAAATAATGACCGGTTCCTAAGATCCCCTGAATCAATGGAACCAAATTAAATGTGCGCGTGTTGATTTCAAAGATTTTCTCCAAACAACATATCCTCAAGTTGTTTTGGACAAAACTGAGGCAAAAGGTTTTGTCATTTCGTTCGTCTTTCGACGCTCCATTTTTTTTAAAAGTTGGAGCATGTTTTTGTTTTAAAATGTTTTTTAATTATATAAAAAAAAACACATACAGAGTAGCCATTAAGTGCTGATCAAACAACGTTGTTTTACCAGCACTTAATGGCTACTCTGTATGTGTTTCTAAGCACTTAATGGCTACTCTGTATGTGTTTCTAAGCACTTAATGGCTACTCTGTATGTGTTTTTAATAACTAAAGCGCTTTCTGCTTTAACTTTCTGCTTTTTAAATTATATACACAGACAAGCTGGACATTGACGATTGGTGGTTGGCTAAATTGTACATTTGGACCTTAGGCTATAATGTATGACTATCACCATGTGCGCACATTTTAAAACAATGGACTATCAAAAGGTGAAAAGTAATGAAATCTTTTTCTCAGTTTTATCCCAAACAACTAGGCCTAGAGGTTTTGTAAAAAAAATACTTTCACATTTTAAAATAAAAACATGCTCCAGTTTTTAAAAAATGGAGCGTCGAAAGACGAACGAAATGGCGAAACCTTTTGCCTCAGTTTTGACCAAAACAACTTGAGGTATTATTGGAGAAAATCTTTGAAATCAACATGCTCCAATTTAATTTTGTTCCATTGATTCAGGGGATCTTAGGGACTGGTCATTATTTATGGCCGTGGGGGGGGGGGGAAAGATTTCCCCCACTGTAAGGTCAAAAATAATGTGAAACCCCCCCTAAAAAAAATGTTCCTTACACCCATCTTTAGTCGAGATTCATACAATAAGTATGATGGTTTGCTAGTCAGTACCTAAAATACAGAAGAAGCCACGAAATCAGGTGCCAAGGCTTTTCTACAAAATTCTGTGTAAAACTTTTACTTGCAATAATGGTACTAATAGCTTCAAAGCCTTGTAAACACTCGCAGCCTGGGAAGTCTTGGGGACTTGCGCCCCGGGAGCTGAGCCGTTTTTGAAAATTTTGACTGCTGAAAGTGCTATTTTTTAGGTACAAAGATGACTTTTTCTTCCAGTTGGTCAGTGCGTTTTAGACCCCCCCACCCCTATCTTTTGACGGGACCTAAAAAATGTATTACTCCCACTTGATAGGGTCCAATAATAACCTTTTCTTTCAAGCAATAATTCCCTTCTCTTTTCTCCCTCCCTTTACTTACGTTTTTAATGCATTTTTTAAACTCCCTCCCCTCTCCCCAACCCACTCCAAAATTTGCAAAAACTAGCATTACTTGAAATATAAAATGCGTATTGCAGAATGCACTCCGAAGCCAGAAATGACGACGGAATACGAAAATAAGTGAAGCTTCTTGAGCTCGACCCCTTGACAGTTGGAGGCACCATCACTTAAGTTTCCTGTAAAATGCATGGCGCCCCTCCCCAGTTATTAAGATAAATGGCACAGGCGCCCTTTCCTACCCAGTCCGATTCTGAGCTTACCTTATTTTTTTTAACCTGACGCAGAAAGTTGTACAGTACGACCTGAAGTGGCCGTTATTTCGTTGCAACTGACAAAGTTATACTTGCAGTACCTTCCTAAAGCACCGAACAGTACAAACCAAACACACCAATGTTGGTGACAGTTCAGCTCATTCCCTACTATAGCCGTGTTGATGTTGCTTGCTTACGTCAAACATCTCCGGTTCTCACGCATGCTCAAGCTCCACTACTTGCAATCACTCCAAACCACCTCCCCGAGATGGTTTGCAATTTGACATTGCTCGCGCCTGGTTACGTCCACTACCCTACCCTAGCCTAGCCTAGTCCAATCACGTCTGGTCTTAGCCTCGTCTTGTCACGTTAAATGCATGACGTAACTATTGCCCTGTTGAGCTTGTTGATTTTGCTGAGCTGTTATTGCAGTTTCGGAAGGTACTGAACGGCTGATGCAACATCACAGCGCACGCGCGACATCAAGTTTGGAGCCCAACTGTCTCTAACAGTGGTGCGTTCTATCGCTCTGTTCGGTCGTTTAGGAAGGTGCTGATGGATTGTGTGCTTGCCTGACTACAGTATTATCCGATCGCGCAGGTTTATTCCGTCAAAATATCAAGTCAGGCTTCCCAAAAATAAAAACAAAAATACGCAGCGATTTCATCTTAGCCGATCGCCTATGACTATGCTGGTTTAATAATTTAGCATTTAAAATTTTGGAGATCTGAACGTCTTCCTCCGTGCCCAGGGGCGTAGCGAAGTGCATTTGGTTGCGGGGGGACGGGGGGGGGGGGCAGATAGGTAAAATATACCGACCCAGCCACACCAAGCAAGGGGATCTAGGGGAGCACTGTGAGCTCCTCCAGTGGGGCGAGGGAAAAGCCCCCGAAGCTAGACACATTTTGGGGTATTCGAAAGGGCCCTTACTGGCTACAAACAATACGTTTTTGACATTTGTTAGGGCACCACAAGAATGGAAGAGAATAAATGAATAGTAGTGGAAGCAACCCTTCCGAATGTCAATCCAGTAGCAGTCGCCACTTGGCCAGTAGACCTTACAAAGTACTTGCCATTTCACAATTTCTACTCGCCACATACCAAATACGTCTTGTATGATGAAAGGTTTCTCTAATGTATGCATTAACAAAATTGTGTAATTTTCTTAAAACTCCAGTATTAATGCAGAAAATCCAGTTATATAGCCCTTATAAATCTGAGCACAACGCCGCAATCCGTTCGTCTCTAACTTATACGGTTCCAGAGATACCCCCTTTTTAGTGGCGTGCTGTGCAGCTAGTCGCCATTTTGCCGAGTAAGGCTAAATTCCAAGTCGCCAACTGTTGATTTCCACTCGCTAAATGGCGAATGGCGACCGACATTGGGAAGGGTTGAGTGGAAGATGTGGTAGCTGTTCGCTGATGACACACACATCTATCGGATCGTTAAGGTGGAGTTGGATAGCATTGTCCTTCAGCAGGACTTGGAAAATGAACTTAAAACCAGTGAAGACTAAAGCAATTCACATTTCGCATAAAAGGAATGCCACGAATCCTGTTTACTCCCTAAAGGGTGTTGCTTTGAAGATAGTGGACAATATGACTTTTCTCGGAGTTAAAATTAGGCAATTAACAAGAAGTTGTCTTGGTCCGACTATGTTGACCACATTTGCGCTAAAGCAAACAGTGATATTAGATTTTTTCACAGAATCTTGAAAGACGCAAGGCCTAAAGTTCGAGATGTCGTTTTTAATGCGGTAAGAAGGCCAAAGTTGGATTATTGTAGTCCTGTGTGGGACCCCTACACGACAAATCTGTCGGACTGCGTGGAACGGGTGATGCGTAGGGTCGCTAGGATGGTGTACGGTGCCTATCAAAGAGATGCCTGTGTCACTACTATGTGCAATAAATTGAAATGGCAATCTTCAGCCGACAGAAGGAAAATACAAGTTACAAGTTTTTTTTCCGTATTTTCAACGGCTGCACTCTTCTGGATCCTTCTGTTTTTTGTGCCGCCCCGGATTTTGTGGGTAGGCTTGATCATGCCAGAAAGATTAAGCGCTACCAGTGCAACAAAAACGTGCTGGCGGGGTCTTTCTTCCCACGCACTATCATTGACTGGAATGACTTGACCTATGATGTTGTCTCTTCCATAAGTGATATAGCCTTTGCTACAAACGTGAAAAAAGGCTGGCAGCCTCAAACATGCAGCCATATTTGTTAAATTGTTGGAAATTATCATTTTGCTTGTTTTTTTGTATTTGTCTTGAAATTTTTTTTTTTTTGAAATTGCATTTATAGCTCTTTTGGGCGTTGCAATTATTTTATAAATAAATAAAATAAATAAAATATTTCTTAAAACCCCTTCACACGCCCTGTCCCTCCCATACTTCCCCCTCCCTTCCCCTTGGTGGGCAACATCTTTCACTACATTTGGGATGACGGATGGATTGTACATGTATTCACGTTGTCAGCCATTTTTCCACTTGTCGTTGCACTTCGGATTGCAGCTATTCACTATAACTTAGCCTTGGACTTCCCCCTTACGTTTTCCAATTGTGGTCTGAGATGGCACTCATGTTCTGTTGTCAGGTGCAAACATCACGTTATTAGTGGACAGGTAATCCAAAACCATTCATTTTTCTTGGCGTAGAGGAGAAAAAAATAGGCTCTACCAGGAACAAATGAACATGCGAGCCCACTCTGTGGGCGAGGGGCTCTACTAAAGCGGCGCCGAAAGTATAGTAGCCTAAGGGCGCTTGTACCATTGGCACAATGGCATTATGGCCAGTCCGAGCCTGGGTAAGCTACTGGTCTGGTGTTGACTGCTTTTTGAAATATGCTTTGAAAAGCAAGCATTAAAAAATGAAAGAATAATCATCTCATTCGTCTGCAGCAGTTGATAGTGGAAGTTCCAAAGTGGAAGTGGGCGACTGTGTTTTAGAGCCAGTAGAGGGGGAATGTTGCAGTATCTCACACCCCTGTATCGAAGCAGTCACGCTGTGTTTCTGAGTCTGATGGACGTATAGCGGAGCTCCTTGTCTCCTTGAGCGTGGTCATGGCGTGTTTTTGTAGGTCTTTATCCGATCCGTAAGTTCTTTTCGTTTTTGATGGGTATTCTTGTACGGTTACTCATGATCAACTTTAGATTAATGTACTCCAAAGCGATGTTTCAACATCTTCGTGTTGGCGTATTACCGTTTTATTTCAATTGTAATAGCGGGTCCATGACAAATCGGTACCGGACAACTCGGTCCCAGACAATTCAGTTCCAAAATTACAGATAGTGCGACAGTTCGGTCCCGTGTAAAAAATAGGCTGTGTCTCAGGTCCCGGTGACGGGATCCAGTTTATAAAGACTCAGGTCCCGGTGAATTCGTTGAAAACTAGGCCTTCAGCATGTTAAGTGAACCTAACCTGGGTAACCTAACCTAACCTAAACTAACCAAACCTAACTAAAACTAATATAAGTTTGGAACATGGGAAGAATAAGTGTCTCTCGTCCGATTTTTTTCTTTTTTTTTTTAATGAACTAAGAATTACCTGCTGAATAATGTTTTCCTCTTTCATTTTTGGGGCAAACGCACCGTTTGGCCGTGATTTAGGTCCAAAGTTAGCATTACGGGAGGTAGGCTGTGACGCCATCTTGTTGCCGGCAGGCTGGCTCGAGGCACATGGCGCCGCGCAGGAAAGCATCAAATGGGCCAAAGTCCGTCAAGTGAAACGCCAAACCCCAACCAGTTCGTTACAAGTGAAACGCCAAACAGAAGCCGGTACCTATAACCTAACCTAACGACAATAACAACAAAACCAAACTAAACTGACAATAAAAACCCACTTATGTGAACTGTTTACGGGAAAAAGATGTCAGCTGGGAACATGGAACTCTTGTATGTCTGTCAGTGCTAAAGTGCGGCTTTCATTAATTTCTGACGGCCAAACTAAGCCTTTGCCCCAAAAATGGTATGGGAAAATGTTGTTCAGCTGAGCATTTTCCGTAATTCTAGCGCAACATGAAATTGATCGGTGAGGAGACACCTATTCTTCCCATAAGCCATAAGTTTTTCTAAAAACTACGTTTTTTTAGTTTGCCGGGATCCACACACGCAGAACTCCGGTCCCGGCAACGCGTCCAAATAGGCTTGAAATAGTTACAGCCAAACCGGGACTAGAGACACTGCGTAAAAAAATAACCCTACGAAAATTCGGTCCCGCAAAAAAAAAAAGTAACTCACCCGTGTGGTTAAGTGGGTTTCTGTAAATGAATGCCAAGTAGTCGATCTTCACGTAGTACTATAAAACGACGCAACAATGGCAGATGCAATGTTCTCTGCAAGAGCTGGAATTGGAACAGAATCTTTGATTGGCCATAGTCATCCAACTGTATGGAAAGCCATTCAAACGGACCAAGCTCAGTAGCTTTGGACATTGTTCAAGAAGCAAAGGGAGAACTTCCACCGAAACGTGTAGGACCCCAAGTTTTGAAATCGAAGCAACGATTGGGGAGCGTTCATAAATTCCCTAACCCTTTTTTCCAAGAATTTAGACTCCTCCCCGTCCCCCTTTGTAGCACCAGTGTTCTTAACCTAACTCCTGCACCTGAAAATACGTCACCTTTCCCTTAAACCACCCCACCCCCTCGGCCCCGTATGCATACATTTTTTACGGTGAACTTCAGTTTCATAAGCTGTCCTTACTACCTAGAGGTGTAATGGCCAGGGAGTTTGAAAAAATAAAAACTTCAAGTTGTAAACAAAAGTAGAAACTGGCACTCAACACAAGATTCTCCATTTAATTAGTTATAGTTGTAATAGTTGTTGCACAAATCTTAACTGACATTTTATTTTTTTCAACGTGGAAAATATTTTGACCTGGGACCGAATTGTCGTATGTAGTCTTATTTTTTTGGGACCGAATTGCCCTGGACTGAGTTTTTGGGACTGAATTGTCCGGGACCGAATTGTCGTGAACCCGTAATAGCAACGGAGTTTAGGTTTTAACGTATAAGCTTACTTCTTTTCTTTTGGTCTTTACTGGGCCTACCGGGCCTACATTTCTTTTAAACTGTGTTTTCCAGGCTGGTTAAAGCAACATCCTGCCTGCGTTATAACCTACCGCCTGCCACACAACACCCACGCGACGATCACATCCGCGTATATACCACAGCTAAGGTCAACTGAGACGGTAGCTTCATTCCTCACAGCGAAAAACGTTGCTACTGTCTCAGTTGGCATTGCTCCCAATAGTCCAGCCAGCGTGAACCCATTGATTGTGTCGTCAAAAACCGGAATGATTCTTGTATTTTAAAATCACAATTTGTAATTTTCCAGACTAGTGTCTTATAATTTTGCTTCGGCGATCTATTGGAATAATTAATAGATTATTTACTCCACAGCCTTCTTGATTTTTGATCTCTTAGTAATTACTAGCAAACGATTAAAATTAATACTGCGCACACGCAGATAAAACTTCAAGGTCATTGTAGGCGCGCGATGCATCATATATGTTCGGGACGAACGTAAATAAAGTTAGTAATATTCATCAAAAAATCTCCTAGACGCCACATTTTAAAACGAATTTTTAACAAGGGAAAGACTAACGGTAAGCAAATAGACCTTTAGGGCCGTACTTGATGTGGAGGATCGAGAAAAATGCCGCTGGGAGGTATATCCCTTTAACCAAGGTTAAACCAGGTAAAAAGCATCCCTGGTAAAAGCCACGCCAACCACGTACCACAGTCGCTTTAATGTTGCGTAGGGATGTGCCGATGTAGCTTTTTTGCTGATGTACCGGTACCGATCACTGTCAAAACTGAATGCCGATAACTGCCGATGATGACAGCCGATATAACACTAAATAATGATTATTTTGAAAAATAACAAGTGTCGACAAGTGTTTACGCCTAAGCCTACGAGCCACTTCACAAGCTGACGTCTTGAACACCGCAGTCAACGCACTTTGTGAGAAGCTGTCGTCCGATGCCAGCCCCGAGGAGATCCGCAACCTGTCGTCACTCATCTCGCAACTTTTTCAGAAAGTTTTGCAACATACCACTCGTTGAACTGGGCCATTAGAGCATTATTTAACAACACCTTACTCCTACGAGAAGCTGCCCTCAAGTCCGCACACAACTTGAACGAATCAACCAGACACCGTCTACGCAACCAGCCACTTCACGAGTCCGACACGCTCTTCAGGGGATTGATCCCGTCACTAGCCCCTCATTTGAACATCTCCCGTAAGCCTAAACCCGTACGGCAAGACAAGTTGGCCTTTCGCTCATCTAAACCGAACCGGCACCAGGGCGGCCGCTCGTCCCCCGAAAAACCATCGACGTCCTCGAGTGTCGCACGATGCGACACTCCCTCCCGCAAAGCACAGCCCTTTCGGGCCGACCGACAACCACGCTCTCGGCCCAACCAGCGCTTCTACGGGAAATGCGCCGCAACTCCCGACCGCCGCAGCCGACTCTCCTCTCCCGGCGGCCGCAAACCATGTCGTAACCAATGACTGTCGCCCGCCGGCTCTCTCGCTTCCCTGTCGGCGCGAGACTACGCCATTTTCTCCCGGCTTGGGAATCCCTGTCGCACAACCAAGACGTCCTCACGATCATAAAAGAAGGCTTTCGGCCCACCTTTCTTTCAAAACCACCACTCGCATCAAGCCCTCCGTGGGATTTTTCGACCCCAGTGTCGCACTCACTCACGTCAGAAATTTCACTTCTCCTAGCAAAGAATGCAATCATCAAAAAACAAAACCCGGGGCCGGGATTTTACAGCTCCATCTTCACCCGACCGAAGAAAACAGGGGGTCAAAGACTGATTTTCAATATGAAACCATTAAACAAATACATCGACAACCCCCACTTCAAAATGGAAACACTAGAATCCATCCGCCTCTCCTTCAAACGAAACGATTGGACGATCTCCATAGACCTGGAAGACGCATACCTTCATGTCCCACTCCACCCGTCAGCCACAAAATATTTCCGCTTCATCTACAACAGCCAGGTTTACGAGTCCCGCTGTCTTCCTTTTCGGTTTGAATGCAGCGCCAAGAATCTTCACCACGGTTCTAAAACCAATTTTAGCACACCTCCACCAACATCAAATCAAAGCGAGTGCATACCTCGACGACTGGGCCCTACACAACCAGGATCCCCACCGTCTCGAACAAAACAGGGACAGAACAATCAGGTTACTGAGCCAACTGGGCTTCGGCGTCAACATCCCCAAATCTCGCCTCACCCCGCAACAAAAATTCACGTTCCTAGGCGCCTCATTCAATCTCTAATCGGCCCGAATCTCTCCATCACCCGACAGAGTACAGGACCTTCTCCGTCACATTCGCCACATTCAGTCTCAGCCGACATTCTCCCTACAGGAACTAAATTCTCTCATCGGGAAGCTAGACTCATTAGCATCACTCGTCCCCTACGGCCGCTGGATGGTAAGACCCTTCCACCACCACCGGATCGACAACTGGTCAAACCCTCATCTCAACCCAGATCACCAGTTTCCCTTCCACGACGACTTTCCTCGCAACAGCCTCCTTTGGTGGACAGACGTCATGAACCTCACGAAATCGGTCCCTCTCCACGAACCACCCCCAAACCTCATCATCTTCACGGACGCATCGAACCACGGCTGGGGAACCCACCTAAACAACCTGGAAACATCAGGAACTTGGCAGGAAGGAAAACTTCAGCACATCAACTTCCTCGAACTTCGTGCAATCCTCTTGGCTTTGCAGCATTTTCTCCCATCCATAAAAAACCAAGTCGTCCAAATACAAGCCGACAACACCACGGCACTAGCCTACATAAAGAAACAAGGTGGAACCAAATCCAGACTTCTCCACAATTTAACTTCAGAGATTCTCAACCTTTGCATCTCCAACAATATCACCCTACTGCCTCTCCACATCCCAGGGAACAGGAACGTCATTACAGACTCCCTCTCACGTCGCTCACCACCAACAGGGGAATGGTGCCTCAAGAAATCCATCTGCGAATCTCTTCATGACGTGGGGTACCCCCATGATCGACCTATTCGCCACGAAGCACAATGCCAGACTTCCCCACTACATCAGCCCAATCCCGGACGATCAAGCTCTGGCAGTCGACGCCCTGACGTACCCATGGCACAACCTCTATGCATACCTGTTCCCACCTTTCAAGCTGCTTCCCCAAGCACTTCAAAAAGCCGAAGAAAGCCAAAGCCTCTTCCTCCTAATAGCCCCACTATGGCCATCAGCACCGTGGTTCCCAGACCTGCTGCCTCTACTAGTAGACACCCCAAGAACCCTCCCTCAACTTCCAGATCTTCTGTCTCAACAAAAAGGGTCGAAACTTCACCAAAACCTCCCCAACCTAAACCTTCACGCGTGGCAACTATCATCAAACTCCTCAAGAAGGCTGGAATTCATAAAGATGATGCCACCCGCATCGCCACAAGAGCCACCAGAGAATCAACAAACAAGATGTACGACAGCCATTGGGCGAAATGGTTTTATTGGTGTTTCCCAAGGGAAATCAACCCAATCAACCCCACTCTACCTGAGCTACTAAGATTCTTCACCAACCTCTTCGACATCGACAAACTAAAAGGCTCTACAATACTTGTATACCGGTCTGCCCTAAACTCAGTCTTCAAAGCGGCAGACAAAACTAACCTCCTAGACAACTATCGCATCTCGGCCCTACTCCGCTCCTTTGAAAACGATCGACCTGCTTCAAGAAGACAATTCGCAGACTGGGACCTCTCAATAGTACTCCAATCCCTAATGGAAGCCCCCTACGAACCAGCAAGCTGATTCTGCTGCGAAAGGGGCCCTTTCTGGCCCTCTCGGTAGGGATCTCAGCCTTGTTCCCTCAGACGCCTTTCCAACTCTGCATCTGAGGTTACACGCTTTTTGGCAAACCTTGTGGGATGGACAGGACTGTAATAAATTACGGGCTATTAAAGGCACTGTTGAGGAGTGGCACTCGGCGTGTCGCCGCAGTCGCCGTGAGGAGGTTGTGTTGGCCCGTTTGCGCATTGGTCACACCTGACTTACTCACTGTTTCGTTTTGCGGGGGGTTGACCCTCCTGAATGTTATTCGTGTCGACGGCCACTTACGGTCCGGCACTTACTTGTTGATTGTCGCCATCTTGATGGTGTTCGTCGTTTCCATCTTCCGCATGACATTGCGCATCAGTTGGGCGATAAGTCTGTCCTCCTGTCCGGTGTTTTTCAATTTTTGCAGGAGGTACAGATGTATGACAAGATTTAGATTAGGGGTTTGAATAACATCTCTGTAATGTGTGGTGCAGTGGCAACCCGGACCACTGCACTGTGACTGAGGTTGGCGCTAATGACCAAGCTGTCGACGCGCCATTAAACCTTACCCCCCCCCCCTACGAACCAATGCAAGACAGCTGCGTACACCTCTTAACTAGGAAAACGGTCTTCCTCGTGACATTGGCAGCTAGCGCCCGCTGTTCCGAAATCCAAGCCCTGTCAGCCGACCCAGCCTACTGCATCTTCGGCCCAAACTTCTCTTCAGTAACCCTTCACCCAAGACCGGGCTTTCGAGCCATAACTCAAAAACCTTCCGAATTGACAAAACCCATTTCCTTCCCAGCACTCACGAGCTTAACAGGAAATGAACCAGAACGCCCTCTATGCCCCATTCGGGCACTCCGGTTTTACCTCACAAGAACCCAACACGAAGACGTCCGCAGAGGCAGAAACCAACTATTCCTACCCGTTGACCTACAGACAGGGGAAACTTCAGCCGCCATGATTTCTCGATGGATTAAGAAAACAATCGACATCGCATACGACAAGGCCAACCTTAGCACATAGAGAGCAACAGCAGACGAGGTCAGAGCAGTGTCAACTTCGTGGGCATACCATAACGCAACCCCAATTGAAGAAATCCTTCAAGCCGCTTCCTGGCGACATCCAACGACATTTACGTCACACTACCTGAGGAACATGTCAAAGGAAGAAGGACTACACCGGCTGGGACCAATCGTCGCAGCCAGAACTGTGGTCAACCCCCCTTAAGCACATTCAGAATGAAGCTGAAGCAAGCCGTTCCAAAGATGGAAGCAAGCCATCCACAGACGGAAGCAAGCCATCCAGAAGGAATCAAGCCACCCACTGAAGGAAGAGTTTATACTGTAACTCTGAATCTGTTGAGCAGGCAAAATTCGCAGACGACCTCAAGCTGCATTCTGTTACCCTAAGTAGTTTAAATAATGACCTAATCCAAGCCGAAATCAACTATGTTTCTCAGTGGGCAAAGGACTGGCAACTTCCAATCTCCGAAGCCAAGTCTAAATGTTTCCATATTGGTAACCTAAATCTGGGCTACATTTATGATATAGAGGGCATCAGCATGCCAGGTGTTAATTTGGTAAAAGATCTGGGTGTCTGGTTCGATTCAAGCTTAAAATCATCGACTCATTGTGCATATATTACAGCGAATGCAGGTCGTCGTCTGGGGTTGATTCAGCGGATATTTACTTCGGGCTGCACCGAAACAAAACTGCGTGCTTTTAAAGTTTATGTTAGACCTCTTTTGGAGTATGCGAGCCCGGTTTGGTCTCCACATCTTCTGCGGGATATTGACCATCTGGAGTCGGTTCAGCGCAGGTTTACAAAGTCACAAACTGGAATGAAACATTTGCCGTATTATTTACGGCTCAAAGCACTGGGTATTGAATCACTGGAGTTGCGCCGCTTAAAGGCCGATCTTTTACTGGCTTTCAAGATACTGCGTGGTCTGCTTTCGGTCGATCTTCCTTTATTTGAGCTCAGCACTGTAAATTGGACGAGAGGTCATAGCCTAAAACTGAGCGTACCTAAGACACGATTGACTTGCCGCAGAAATTTCTTTGCCGTAAGGGCGGTCCCCGTCTGGAATTCACTGGAGGAGCACATGGTTATAGCACCAACGGTACTTGCATTCAAGCGCCATCTAATGAATATAGATCTGACTCGCTTCCTCAAGAGGCCCCAATTTTGTGGCAGCCATTGATTTTATTTTTCTTCGCACTGGACATGCAGTCACTGCATCAATCTATTTTTTACTGCATCAACTTTTTATTGACAATTGACCTAATCTGGTCAGGCTCCTTATCTTTTTTAGGCTAACAGTTAGTGGCTATTCAGCCCTTGTTAGTCCTGTTGCTCCTGCAACGAATATTTATTTATTTATTTATTTATTTAAGAACCCTCAAACAACGGTCCTTTTCAGGGCCACCAAATCCCACGAAAGAGATCCAAATTCCTGTTTCCAACCACCTGTTCTGAATAAAGTGCAAATTTTTACATAAAATTTTGGGGGAAACCTGCTTGCAACCCGGGGCGCCCCGTCAGATCGGTGCCCGCCACCACGTTTTGACGAGGTCTGCTGATAATGCAAAATTATCAGGTTATATGTTTGGCAAAATAGAAAGTACAATTTGCCGGCCCCCAGCCAGGCCGGCTTAAAATTGTTTCTTTTTTGCCTAAAACATACTTAACCTAAGCCCGCCCTACCTCCCCTCTCGAATCACCGCCTGACAGATTGAGAGGAAAATGTATGCCGAGTTCAACCACGTTCTCGCTTATATAGAGAGGACTGCGCATGCGCAGTGGGTCATGCAAGCAGGCGTCTACAAGCAACTAAAAAACCTCCAGGGAGAACATTAATTGAGGACAATGTAATGCAAAATTATCAGGTTAAGTATGTTTTAGGCAAAAAACAATTTTTAGCCGGCCTGGCTGGGGGCCGGCAAATTGTACTTTTTTTGAGTTTTTGTTTTAGCCCTCTGACTCAAAGCAAAATGCATACGATATATGCTACTTTGGAAAAAAAAAAAACAGCTGCAGAAACAACGTGAAATTTGTAAAAATGGCATGCATGCATTACTGTTTTTACCTTTAGTGCTGCGTAAAGTTAAAAGTTGCTTAAGATCCATTTATACGAGCTACTTCTGATAAACCATTTATATATTGTACAACCGGTAGAACTTTTTTAATGAACAAAATACGAATAAATAATTTACGTTAAAATTGTGTGTAAAATGGCTTCAGGCCACGTGGGAAACAATATAGTATTTTCTTTTATTGGTTGGGAGAGGGGCGGGGGGGCGGTTGGGTGAAGGGAAACAGTTATTATCTGTGAAGTAAAAAAGTCAGAAAAATACAGCAATGTGCTGCTGAACATTGAA
>JAHWFP010140396.1:19028-36215 GCA_023313725.1 Lithobius niger | reverse complement strand
TTAGAGTTTACAACCCTCGAGGAGGGGGATAATTGAAAAAAAAAAAAACTACGCGAACTATGTAAGCGTTCCCGGAGACGTCGAACAAAGCGGCCGACTGGTCAATGGCAGCGTCTGCAAATTATCTGAATGTTAGATATATTCCTGCCATTGACAAGGAACTTACAAAATCATCAGGTTAAACATCAGTTGCAGGATTCGATCTGGCACCCTGCGGGGCGTAATTTGCAAAAAAAAAAAAAAAGATAAACAGTCTGAATCACGGTGAACTCCCGTTTCGCCAAATCCCGTTTCGCCAAGGATTAACAGTTTTGCCCTCAGGGGCCAGTTCCGTTTCGCCAAATTCCGTTTCGCCAAAACGAACTTGACAAAATTTTATGTACACGAAATTTAATACTATATTTATATGTAATGGGGCTTTAAAAGGCAAACAATTAACAGAGATAAGCAGTGGTAGAATAAGCCCAGTTGATTTATTAGCGTTTTGAAAACTTGCAATACAGACGGAAAAACGTGTGCTTTAAATATAATTGTTTAGAATGTTTAGGCGTCACTACGTCAATGCCAAGGTTCTCTTTTAAGAATAGTTAGTTATTTTACACGTGATGGTTAATGGAATGGAATTCCCGTTTTTCAGAATCCCGTTTCTCTAAGAATCAAATTATTGTTTAAAAATGTAACATTGCAGAAGTTAAAGAGGCGTGCCTAATTGGAAGTAATTTTTTATTAGTTGTGGTTTCTGGTGTTATGTGTTTGGCCGCACCGAGCGCGGCATGCAATAATTTGAAACAAATTATTTTGCAAAATGGAATTCTGCAAAACGGGTGTTTGTCTATAAATGTCTGACCATTATCATGTTATAAATGTTCGTGTTTAAATGTTTTAAATGTTTCGTGTGCCTAAAATTTCGTGAACGCTACTGGCCCCAGCTGTTAGTCTGCTTTCTTTATGGTGAAACGGGATTTGGCGAAACG
The DNA here is from genome assembly GCA_023313725.1 of Lithobius niger. NCBI lineage: Eukaryota > Metazoa > Arthropoda > Chilopoda > Lithobiomorpha > Lithobiidae > Lithobius > Lithobius niger. The sequence goes on along the minus strand of JAHWFP010140396.1, from coordinate 35,241 downwards.
GGACGTAACTGTCTAAATTAGTTTGACCTCAGTCTCCCATTTTAAGCTTCTCAGACCCGAGGGCTTTTTTTTCTTCTTTTTTTTAAGCACCATATGATAGTTGGGTCAGTTGTGAGATTCGATACGGTATTCGCTTTGGTTTGGAGACGAGGATGCTGACCACCACTGGACTGTGCTTGCTCGCTTTACTCGGGGACCCCTCACAAGGCTAGCGTTGCGCCTGGAACCTTACTTTTTACTCCGTCTTGCAGGTGTACAGTATATTGTACACTGGGTCTGAAGAGGTTAAAACCAAACTTTGATGCCTAATATCTTCACGGTTTTTTATTATTTTAAAACCACATTAGGTGTTTAGGCCCCTAGGGCTTGGTCAACATGCATTAAAAATAAATGGATATAAACCTATTTACGTTGCCTTTTGCACTTAAATGTCTAGCTGCCTGAGCGGGGATTTGAACCCACGACCTTTGCAACCACAGGTCCTGTGCGTACTGACACTGTGTCAGTATGGCTTAGCGATAGGATTTCGACCTATGGTCTAAAAGGTCGAGGGTTTAATTCCCCGCTTAGGCAGTCTGTCATTTAAGTGCAAAAGGCAACGGAAATAGAGTTGCATTCGTATTTATTTAACTCATCTCGAGCCCATTTGGCTTTCCATCCTGTTTAATGCATAGCAAAATTGATTAAAGTTTGTTGTACCACAGTAATAAACAGGACGGAAAACCAAATCGGCTCGATTAGTGATAAATCAATATAGATGCAAACCTATTTCCGTTTTCCTTTTGGACTTAAATGTCAGACTACCTGAGGGGGAGTTGAGCCCTCGACTTTTGAAACAGAAGGCCGAAGTCCTATCGGTAAGCCATACTGAAAATGCAACCTAAGCGGTAGAGCTGCGGCATTTGGTCGCAAAAGTCCAGGTTCAATTCCCGCTCAGGTAGTCTGACATCTAAGTCCAAAAGGAAACGGAAAAATATTTGCATCTGTATTTATGTACGTTGTACCACAGTGGCGACGGTACAAGGAGAGGGTTTGGGGCAAGGGGGTGAACAGTGCCCACCAGTTGATGCTCCTCCGTTCACCCCCGCCCCCCCCCCCCCTCGCGCCGCCACGGGGGGGGGGGGGGGGCGTTAATTTCGGCTTAAGTGGCGAAACAAGCCAAGAAAATACTCACACAATATAGTCACGCAAAACCAAATTTTGGTTTTGTGTGACCTCTTATTTTGTGAGTATTTTCCTGAAACCAAAGTAAAACTACGGTGATGTCAATCTATACGAGACTAGAAATTCATAAAGAATGAATGAATTATGAATGAATACAAAATAAGATTAAGCCCCCAACTCAAAGGTTTCTCACATAATACGGGACAAGAAGAACAAGACTCATTTTAGCCAAATCTGCGCACGGGACAAAAATTAATACTGTATAAGTGAATCATACAAATCTAAATTGTTTCATATTAATAAAGCAGCTTAAAGGTACATGCATCCCTGTTGACTTTCCTGTACGATTCAGTTTTGCGACATTAGTTCAAACGTGCGTAAATGTTGCCAACACATTCATTTTCTTGTTTTTTCTTTCGTGCGAGATGATTTTGCGACATTAACTCTATCCGGCGTAAATGTTGCAAACGCTATTCTCAACGAGTCGCACGACATACCGGAAGGATTTATGTCCCTTTAATCAATTAATCACGAATTGCATAAATGAGCCTGCCCATTTAAAACTGGTGCTCATGGCCAGTTTATTTTAGTGACACACACCACCGTTGTACCATTTGAGCTGCAATCGCGAAACTATTGTGTGCGTGGCGTATCTTGAGTCCTGGAAGTATTTTTCGAGCCACTACGTCTTCCTGGAGGGGGCGGCATTAATCGACGGCCGCCATTGTTTTTGTAACCATCTTGGATATCAACAAGGCACTCTGCTACCAAAAACGTACAATCGATTATCTGTGTTCGTTCTGCGGCGAACTCAAGATAGGCCGCGCATACTTTAGTGCTTTGCTTCTTCTTCGACGTTTTCTACTACTCCCGAAGAGATAAAGTGACTAGTGAGTAGTATTCTTGTTCTTCAGAGCCATAACCACAATCCGGGGGGGGGGGGCATCTCACCCCCCTAAAACCATCCAAGAAGACATGAAGTTGTTGACTAGGCAAACTCGGATACATTTTTGCTACAAAGGCTGATTCAAATTAATCATCATTCAGTAAGCTGGAGAGTGGAGTTTAGGAGAATACTTTCTTTCCCTTAGTTTTCAAGAGAAATTGCGAAAAATTGCTAAGATGTACTACTAAGATGTATTTTTAGAGTGGTAACATAATAACATAATATAACATAATCAAAGACGGCGCCGAGTGCACAAACTCAGCAGAACCCCCCCCCCCCCCATCCCCTGCCCCAATAAGACCGTTCACAGATGAGAGGGCGAAGCATCAAATCGACTGAAGGAGTTCACAGAAGTGGTGTTGGCAACATTGGCTGGTAGAGAGTTCCATGGGCCGACAACTCTTTCAGTAAAAAAACGGTGATGAATGTTGAGCTACGGGGTCTGTTCACGGAGTTTAAGATGATGACCCCTCCCCTCCCATCCCCACCCCCATGCCAATGAAGCTGAAAATTTTGTGAGGGTAGCAGTCAAAGAGTTGATTGGCAATTTGAAAAACAAGGTTGTCACCACGCTGCAGCCTTTCTTTCACAATCGGAAGTTTCAGACGTCGAACGTTCAGGGTAAGACAGGAGACGTATGGGAGGGTACCATTTGGTAAGGCACCGTTGGAAAGATTCGAGACGATCTAGAGAGATGCTGTAGCAAAGTCGCCAGTCTTGCAGCAATGTTCGAAGAGTGGGTGAATAATGGTCTTGCAGAGAATGGAGAACAGCTTAGGGGTAAGTTTGGAAAACCTCTTCTGGAAGTAGTGAGTGGTTTTGTAAGCTTTCGTAACAAAGTTTTCAACTTGTGAGTGGAATTTGAGGGAAGGTCCGACACGGATACCAGGGTCAATATGATATGAGAGAAGTGATGGTATTGTTGGAGATTGTGTATGGACGTACCAGATTGTTATGACAGAAGTGGAGAACAACACACTTAGCAGGGTTTAGGGATAGATCGTTGTTGTGAGACCAGATCTGGACTTGGTCGAAATCAGTCTCATAGAGGAGGGGGGGGGGGGAGTTGAGGTTTAATAGGAAGCAGCTAAGGAGGACGGAACAAACAGTTTAAAATCGTCGGTGTAGCTGACATTCTGTGAGGTAAGCTAGCGGGGTAAGTTGGAATTAAAAATGTAAAAAGGCTAAGGTACAAGAACAGGCCCTTTTTGGATACCAGAGATGACACTAATCCATGGACCAGGTGAACCACGAAGCAAGACTCTCTACCGCGTTGCATATTAAGCCTGGATCCATGAAACAGAAGTACGAAAGCAAGGGCAGTGAGTTTAGTGATGAGTTTGTTGTTGAGGAACGGGATCGCAGGATTTGGAAAAATCAAAGAATTTTGGGATACCACGGTCAACGAGACGAGTGATACTGTCATGGGTGTGAAGAAGGTTGGAGAGACAGGGCCTGGGCGAAACCCACGTTGTGTGACATGTAGGACGCCAATGTCCACGCACTGTGGCAGGATGTTACGGTGAACAATATTGCTCGAAGATTTTCGAATTCGATGTACTGGGGAAAAAACTAATAAGTCGGTAATTACTGGTAAAATGAGAAGACCCACTCTTGGGGATTGGAGTAATATTGACATCTTTCCAAATTTGCAGAGAAAGGGCAAGTCTGAATAAGGTTTCCGAGAGAAGTTAAATACAGGGTACAAAAAGTGTCAACACAGTTTCTCAGAAGAAGAGGAGGGATCAGATCGGGTCCGCAGGAAGTGTTTTCTTTAACACACGCCTATATATCTTTAACATCAGTCAACGTAAGTGGAATTGGCTCTGGGTGAGTGAATGGAGGGGAGGCTGAAGTGTAATTTTTGGGAAAGTCGATGCCATATGAGAGTAGATTTTGGGGGCAATGTCAAAATCTTCACAGCTAAAAGGTCCGCCAAGACTTTTCTATGATGTAGCAACAAGAACAGTTTTCCGTTTTTGTTAATGTATGAGAAGACACGGTTTGGTTGTGATTTAGAATTTTGAATGAGATCACCCTCATAATTGGTTCTTGCCTCTCGGATACTGTTGACTGGACGGTATTATTTCAGGCTTCCTAATACGCAGCTAAGATACTGGGGGTTAGGTTCTCCTTGTAGATTTTGTAAGTACCTTTCTTTTTGTTAATGAATTGGTGAATCTTTTGAAGTTTTGGTTGCACCAAGGTGGAGTATAGCTACTCTCGTTGGTAATAGGAATGAATGTTGCAATGATGTTAGGTAGGAGCTGTTCATCAACGGCACAATTGGTTAACTCGTGTTCCCAGTCGATGGTAGAGATGATATTATTGATGAGGTTGCACTCTGCGCAGGGACATAGTTATGTTTATAGCGATTTGGTGACATGATGCCCTGAGGAGTTGTGTGGTGTTGGCGTGGAGTCTCCTGGACTAGTACGTCGTGCAGATCGTGTGGAACAGTTTTTTTGTGAGCAGCATGTCAGTTTTTTTGGTGTCAGGGTGTCCTGAGGGGGTTTGTGTGGTGTCGGTGTGGAAGTTCTGAGACTGAGACCTTGCAGACTGTGGTTGTGGGTTTTGTGTCTAGTATGGATTAGGCTTAAGTGTTTTGGTGTAGGGTAAGTTAGTGAAAGATAGACTCGAGTGTATGGCAGCATTGGCCGAGTTGTACTCGAATAAAAATCATGTCGAGTGGGGCACAGTGTGTAAGAGGAGCAATGTTGAGCGCACTGGAAGTGACAAGGAGGTCAATAAAACTCAGGAGGGGCGTGACTAGAAGAATAATCCTTCTCGTCGTATGACAGTTACAAGCAAGTTCTCAGTCAGCGCATGTTACCATCATACCGTTTCGTGGTATTCAGCATAGCAGCCTATAGTAGTACAATTTCGCTTCTGCTAGCTTCTTCACATGATTCACCGTTGCGCGCACGATAAGAAAACAAATGAAACGAGGGTCACGTGACAGCACGAAAGCCAAAATTGTGTCGTCATAAACCGGAAACGATGACATGTCACGAAAGTAGAGCCAACATCTAACCAGGCCAAACCGAAAATATGAGCAGGATGCCCGAAAAATATTTCCCAATATTCAACGAAAATTTCCTAGACGCCAAATTTTAAATGTAGTTTTACCAAGGGATTGATTAACGGTAGGTAAATAAACCAACTTGCCGACTGTGTAAAGAAATGCTGATATGAATCTTGTAATTACTCCCCCAATAAACAATTCCATGTCAATTTCTTCGAGAATGGACGCCATTTTTGGTAACGCTTTTGCGATAAATAACGGATGTGGGCAGCGCTCAAGTCACAGAAGGTAGGCTACTGAGAAACCGTAGATGCGTTTGCCTTGACGTTGCGATGACGTGGGGAAGTGCGTTGAAAAACGGACCCACGATGAACGTGCGGTAACGCAACGCTACGGAAGTATGTGTGCAGTACCCAACAGATGTCACGTAACCCGCACCGCAAATGCGGTGACGCAGCATCAACGCACGTTAAAAAAAAACGGATGTGTACACCGGGCCTTAGAGCTATTCGGAACGTACATACAGTACATGCGGTGAAAAAAGGCAATTTTCAGAGAGAGTAAAACTAAAAGTTTATAACTTTTTTTGTTTCCACAATGATTTAAAAGGTGTCTAGTTAATATGCAGAAACGTGAACAAAATATTTACAAAAAAAATCTTTTCACCGCCAAGTTTTCGTCGTTTGAAAATTGTGGTGTCAGTTAACTTTGCAAAAATTGCGCACCATTGGAAAACTAAATTTGCGTTGACTATTTAGTTTGCTAGTATTCCTTTCGCTGCGAGCCTCGCTGTTAGACTATCATCGGCCATAACAAAAAATTATATTAGGTAAAAGTGAAAAGTCAGCCTGTATAAAGCAAAACTGTTAAGGATTCCCACCAAATTTTCATCGTTTGAAGTCATGATTCAATATCCATCGAAAAAAATTGTGAACAAATTGGTCGTTTGATTTGCTAGTAGTCAGTCTATTAGCATCTCTGCTAAGATTTAAAATGCGTCTTCCTTAAAGCAGAAACACTAACTAAATCTATACAAACCAAAATTTTGTTAAAAATTTAATCACCAAATTTCGTCATTTGAAGTCGTGATACCAGAACCGAAAAAATCATGAAAATCGGGCGTAATTGACAAACTGAAAACTGAGTTAGAAAAATTTATTTGCAGTAGCATTTTTTCTGTATCGCCACTGTGCAAAACTCTTGGCAATTAATGCAGAAACGTTAAGTACATTTTTCCATAGCAAAACTTGTTAAGAATTCTGTTAAATTTTGTTTATTTGAAAGGCAGCCAACAACACTATACAACCTTAAATTATTAAGTATTAGTCTGTTAGGTCATGTATTAGTTTATAATGAATAGCTTTTTGACTGTAATCAACTAATGTGCAAATAAAATGTCTATAACAAAAAACTGAACTAAGTTACAATTTAGTTATTACGAAACCTGCCAAGTTTTGTAAAAACAAAAAAGTAATTCTTAGTCATGCTGAAGAATGACTAAGAAAAACAACGCTGCAATTTACTTGAAAAAATTGCAAAAAAAGTTGCAAAAAAAGTTGGGAGGAGAAAAAATGGACACTAAAATAATATATAATACTTCAGCGCCCCAAACCCCACTGAGGGAAATTACAACGCTCCCCAGACCCTCTAGCTGGGTTTGTCGGACCAATTTTCAAGTACTTAGTCACTGAATGGGGAGGGGGTGGGATTGAGAAGTAATGGCGCGTCGACATCTATAGGATGTGTGGGCCTTTCTCTTGTTGGTGCTAATAGGTGTGATGATGCTTTGTCGCTTGCTAAACTGCGAGCAGCTTTGTTCGGTATTATCTTGGCCTAAGGGGATGTTCTTACGGGTGAATTCTTCGTATGTTCTTCAGGTGAACTTTTCGTATGCTCTTAAGGGTGAAATCATTGCATGTTTTCACGGGTGAATTCTTCGTATTTTCTTACGGGTAAATTCTGCGTATCAACGACCGTAGTAGCGGTCCTTATGTAAGCCTCAGCATGAACTTCCATGTTAAACGTCAAACTTTGAACTCCTATAGTCTCGCCCAGAATAGACATAGACCAACGAAATTCGGTATTTAGGGTCGTGTCGCAACTATTTCACTGCATTACAAATTTTAATAACAACAATCGAACCGTTCGGCGTCCACAGTATGGTCATTTCTTGTTGTTGTTGTTGTTGTTGGGACTCTTTGCCCTCACCTGGAGACCGAACCACTGAACCGATTTTCAGTTCTATAGCTTAAAACGTAGGTATGGACATGGCCTAGGGCCTTTCGCAGGCTATTTTAATGTAACTGCAATATTTTTGACACGGAAAGCCAAATGGGCTAAAACTTTTGCTCTCACCTAGAGATCGAACCAATGAACCGATTTTCAATTTGTATAGCTTAAAACGTAGGTATTAACACCGACCAGAGCCTTTTGAACCCAATTTTGATGTAACTGCAGTATTCTAGTCGGCAGAGATCATTAATGTGGGCAGAAATCATTAATGTACTCTTTGCCCTCACATGGAGATCGAACCACTGAACCGAGTTTAGAGTTCTATAGCTTAAAACGTAGGTATGGACAAGGCCTAGAGCCTTTCGCAGGATATTCTAATGTAATTACAATATTCTTGACACGGAAAGCCAAATGGGCTAGAACGTTTGCTCTAACCTAGAGATCGAACCAATGAACTGATTTTCAATTTGTATAGCGTAAAATGTAGGTATTAACGCGAACCAGGGCCTTTTGAACACGATTTTGATGTGCCTGCAGTATTCTCGTCGGCAGAGCAATTATTATTGTAGAGCACTGAGCAGAAATCATTAAGTGGAGTAACAAATTTTTGAAAATCGAGCTAAAATCACGAAATTTGGTGCACAAGTCATTCTTAACAGCATGAATCGAATCAGCCATGGCACCCACATGAAATACCCACAAAGAGACCCTAGCAACCCCCTGTGCCCCCTCACTGAGATTTGACCAACAAATTCTTGCGGATCGAGCAAAAACCATGAAACTCGGCACTCAAGTCATTCTTAGCATTACAAATCAAACCAAGCAACCAACAAATTATTGCAGATCGGGCTAAACGTTTGAATTGCGATACACAAGTCATTCATATTAGTACAAATTGAACTATCTATGGAACCCCTCGAGATAATCAACAAGGAACCCTACGATCCCCCCACCCCCACCCCCACCCGTTCTCCCTCCTTGAGGCCTGACGAACACATTCTTCCAGATAGTGCTAAAAGAATGAAATCTGGTACACAAGTAATTGTTAGCAGTAGAAATCAAACTAGCTATGGAACTTCCGCGATATCCTCCAAGGCCCCTCAGCACTTGAGGTTGATTTCCCGCGCCATGAGGTTGATTTCCGAAAAATTCTTGTTGATCGTACTGAAAGCATGAATTTTGATACACAGATCATTCCTAGTACTAGAAATTGAACCAGCCATGGATCCCCACAAAATACCACCAAAGCCTCCCCCAGTACCCCCCCCCCCCTGGGGCGTCCCATGAAGCATCAATGACCAACAAATCCTTGATGAATGTACTAAAAGCATCCATTGTAGCAGTGGAAATCCAACTACACATGGAACCCCATGAGATACACCCACCCTTCAGTGCTTCTTGTGTCCTCTCCATGAGGTTGATGATCAAAAAATTCTAGTTCGATTTGTACTGCTAAGAATGACTTGTGTACCAATTCACGTTTTAGCACGATCAGCAAGAATTTGTTGGTAATTTGTTGGCCAAAATTAGAATTTGGAATTGGAAATTGGAATTGGAATTAAAATTTGGTAGCCATAATTCATAATACCATAATTCGTAGTACTACAGGTGAGTGTGGTAGGGGGACAGGAAGGGGCCTTAGGGGATATCTTGAGAAATTCCATAGCTAGCTCTATTTATTAGCTAAGAATTGACTTGTGTACCAAATTTCAAGCGCTCGATGTTCATAATTAGCCAAAATTCTGGCCCGTAACAGCTGTACTAATCCTGAAAATCGAACCAACGAACCGATGCTCAATTTTACAGCATAAAATACATATGATGAAGGCCTATGGCCTTTTGAACGCTATTTTAATGCGACTACAATTATTGTTGTTCTTCTTCGGGAAATTTTGCTCTCACGTAGAGATCGAACCAAAGAACCTATTTTCAAATTTTATAGCTCTTAAAATTGAGTATTAAATAGGCTTTCTTATAACAGTTAATTTAAGGTGATTACAGTATTCTTTTCTGTGTTATTCTTGCTGAGACAAGAAAAAAATGATGGATATTAATATTAAAAAGTGCTTAAGCGTATAAAATACGGATGTAAGCCTTAAAAAACTTAAAGCCGTAAAGGAACAGATATTAGAAAAAGAAATGTAAGCCATCAGCGTCGCACTAATACGTGTAAAAGAAGCTCCAGCTTGTTTTTTGGATCGCTGGAGATTCTTTTACACGTATTAGTGCGGCGCTGATGGCTTACATGTCTTTTTCTAATATCTGTGCCTTTACGGCTTTAAGTTTTTTACGACTTACATCCGTATTTTATACGCTTAAGCATTTTTTAATACTTATGTTCTTATGGCTGAATTTTTCGTATGTTCTTACGAGTGAACTCTTCGTATGCTCTTACGAGTAAGTTATTTCGTTTTGTTAGGTCCGAGTGTGCTTCGTGTGCTGAGATCCTCAGAACGTGAAGGTTCTTTACTAGTTTCGTTGTGTGTGCCCGTTTTGGTTTTGTTACTTAAGTCAAGCGAATGTATAGAACGGAACAGCTTGGCTCACAATCGTCGGGCATCTCTGGTTTTGTTTCCCTTAGAACAGGAGAAATCATTTGACCACATGAATCATACTCACTTATTTGCCGTTCTGGAGACGTATGGGGTCGGGTCCCGTTGACTGAAATGTGCGGCTTGCTTATTGTTGTTGTTATTGTTGTCTGCTCCATTTCGTTAAGTGGTATGTTCAAATGCAGGTGATCTGCATTCAGTATTTTTGTTTATTTTTGACTATAGATCCATTTTAAGGCTATTTAATTATAAATCAGGTTGCGTTCTTATGGTTTTTCGCTTGGTTGGGTGGTGCACCCTCTGATTACGACTACTTATGCTGATGACTTGTTTATTATCCTAGTCGTGATAGAGACAGGGCTGGTGTGTTGGAAGAATATATGAAGGGTTACAGTATGGATTTCAATGCTCATATTAAAGGTACACCAGGCCTGCCTTATAGCCTTCCGCCTGCCTTATCACTGCCTCGCTCCGATCGCATCCGCGCTTTTACCATAGCCATGGTCAAGTGAGACAGTAGCTACTGTCTCAGTTGGCATTGCACCTAATAGACAAGCCAGCGTGAACGCATTAATTGTTTCATCACAAACCGGAATGATTCTCGTATTTTAAAATCACTATTTATAATTTTCTAGACTAGTGTCTTATAACTTTGCTTCGGCGATCTATTGGAATAATTAATTTTAATTTTTACAGCATTAGTCTTTTAGATTTTTGATCTCATAGTAATTATTAGCAAACGATTAAAATTAGTACTGCGCACACACAGGTAAAACTTCAAGGTCATTGTAGGCACGCAAAGATCATATAGGAACTTAAATATAGTTAACAATATTCAACAAAAAACCTCCTAGACGCCATATTTTAAAACGGTTTTTTAGGAAGGGAAAGACTAACGGTAAGTAAATAGACCTTCGGGGCCGTACTAGTTGATGTGGTGGATCGAGAAAAATGGCTCTGGGAGGTATGTCCCTTTAACTTGTTCAAGATCTTGTGGTGAGGCAGCTAGATTGGTCGAATGAATTTTTCCTTGTACACCTACAGACTTCCACTGTCATGAAGTGTATTCCTGGTTTCCAAGGATTTTTATCAGAGGAATTAGAATTCTTTGCTTTCAAGGGTGAACGTCTTCGTGGTCGGTGGGCCTGTACGAAATGGAACATTTCTTTTCATGGTATAGGATTTAGTTCTGCATCAGTTCCTATTGCCTAAATTTACGTAAATTACTGAGGATCTGATTTCTCGTTTATATATTCTTCGTGGATGTCAAAGGATAATGCAAAATGTAGTGTGGAGTGGCCCACCACTGGTTACCCTTCACAGTTTTCAGGTGACTTAGCTTCGGTGCAGCTGCAGGCAACGTTGTTTGTGCTATTTACAGGTGCAACAGCTCAATTTATCCCTAGTATTATTTAGGGCACCTAACCTAGCGTAATGTGTAGCACATTACCTTGATCATCATATTGTTGCTATTGCTCTTGAATCCAGTGCAAAGACGAAAGTTTAATTTTAAAAACGCTCGGTTTGTGATAGAAGCGCAAAGTTTGGCATTTTCATTCACTAAAAATACCAAGGTGGCGTTCTACCTCGAAAACCGGGAAAAACCTGGAAAATTCAGGGAAATTAGAAGGTCTGGAAATTTCAGGGATAAATCAGGGAATTTGATAAACGTACACAGAAAGTCAGGGAATTTCAACATTGTCCGGAAAGTTCTTTTTTTTATCTTCAAAGAATAGTTAATACGGGTTTCACTTTTTACTTTTAAAACTTTCACTTTATTTCAGTAAAAATCCATATCCTTTTTTGTTTTATTTATGATAAATCGAAAACTCCTTAGTCCTAAAATGGGACGTTACGTGTTAAGTGTGTTTCTAGTTTTGTTCAGATTATGGCTTCCTACTATTTACAAATACCATGCAGCTATGGAATATAATTTTTGATTTAGCAAAACAATTTGATGCACTTACGGCGATTTGAGTGAAATGTGAAAAAATATTTCAGTCCTGAACTGCACCTTCTGTCGACCGAAAAAACAATTAGGGAAAAATGTCAGTATTGGTCTGGAAACCTGGAAAAATGCCACCCTGAATATGCTGATCAAAATGTGGTGTCTAGTGCCATGTCGAACTCAGACAGGAAGTGGCCGCCATTTTTAAAAAAAGGCGGCTTAAAAAAGGTTTTTAAGTATATCTCTAAAACTGCTGATATTTTGATATTTTGATATTTTTACAAAAATGCTCAACATAATATTCTCCATAAAAAAAAAAGAGCATAAAGATCATTCCTAAACCTTTCCTAAAGTTGTGGAAAGGTTTAGGAATGATAGGTGTCGATGGTCTGGCGCTGGCACTGGCGTTGGTATGGAGCTGGTTGGTGCTGTTGAAAAGGTAGGAGTGTGTGAGAAAGATAGAGTCTGAAATGTGATGTAATGCCACTTTGAACTCTGATCTGAAGTGAAGTTATTAAGAACTAGTTGTTGCTCGGCGTAATATACGCCGTTCTAGCTTATTCCCGCTGATTCAACTCGGTTCTAGTAGTCAGCATTATTGAAGCAATAGTGTTTGTTTCTAATTGTTAGAGCGCATAACCGTTCTCATTGTCGGCCGTTCGCCCTTTTTCTTTGCTACCGTGTCAAGAATGAACCCGCCACCCCTCTTACTGATTGTTCCAGGGTACAGCTGATTAGTCGGCATTATTGAAGCTTGCTTTGTTTAATCATGAAAAGTTTGACCGGGTGCGGTTAACGCTCGCTAAAACCCTTTGACCCTTTGAGTTTCACCTGGAGTGGTTAACGGTCGTTAAATCCTTTGAAACCTTTTGAAGTTTGCTCATTAAGCGAAATATTATATATAGATAATAAGAAAAATATGCCAAATACGAGGAAATAACGAGTATAAAAGCAATTTGTTTTGATAATATATATGTTATTAATGTGATTCAATGTGGGATAATCACGCAAAATAAAATACAGCAGTTGTACTTATACTACCATCCAACTATAGAAACATATTTAAGTAGATCTACAACACTAAATAAAATGGTTTGACAATATTTTCAGTTCTGTGGCCTTATACACTCTCCATCACATTTACACAAGGACGTAAACTTCAGACCTGCTTCGACACTCTTGCAATTCCACCTGCCGCCACCAACGAAGTAACGAAGTGACGAAGTGAGTATATTGCTCTAAGAAGCCGCCGCCCCCCCCCCCTCTTTAGAATAGCAGCTGATTAGTTCGCTGCACTGATTGGAAGCTTCTGGAAGAGTAGTCCGACCAGATGGAAGTTATCATGTATATTTCGTTTCAAGACCGATGGAATGGGCGATGGAATGGTTGGTCGTGCCTGTGTTGACTGACCCGAGTGACGACCTCCCTGAAGAAATGCCCGTCTAAAGTACTGCTCCAGAGTAGCTAGTGAGGGTGGAATTCCGTCAAAATGTGTTATAAAATGTATTATAAAAACGCATAAAACAAACAATAAAGGGCATATCGTATCCCATTTATACAGGTTATGTGCAACAACTCTAGCATGGTGACGTAACGTGTGAATGTTGAATGGGCAATGCCACTCCAAACACGTACTTCCTTCACAGAAATCAACTGACGTGATTTTCATGAGAGAATTAATGCAGTGGTTATGTCAGTACCCTTGTTTTAAAGGGAACAGCCACAATATACATAACATTTACTCAAAAGGCAACATTTTACAAAAGTAAAGTTAAACGTTAAAGCCCTGAAGACTGATGCAAAAAGAACGTCTTCGTATACTGTCATTCACATGATTTGTAGCACATAGAAAACGTAAAAAAAAAAGCAAAAATAATATGCGGCCTATCGATGATAGATTGGGGTAGTGTGTGGCCAAGTAAAAGCAACGTTAACACATCTCAAACGTAAAACAGATGGTAAAATGCCGTACAAGTAATAACTACATCCAGCGGACATAAAGAGAAAATATGTTTTATAAACAACACGACATAGCGCTTAAAAACACGTATTAACTCCGGCACAGTGTGTCACCGTGTAGACGACTGATCATCGCCAACGCAACGTGCCAAACAAGTAGCAAGTAAATGTAAAATAAATAAATAAATAAATCGTATACACTGTGCAGCCTGAACTCAAAAGCTACATGAAATCCCGCAAACATTGAATGAGCTGCGGCATGTAAAAACGACATTGCACTTCGGAAGCGGAACTACCAAATGTCGAATGAAAATGTGGGATGTCCACGCTATATGTAAAATGCATACATGAAGTAAACATAGTGCGTCTAGTAAAATTAAGGTAAGACAAACGCAAGCCTGAGTGATTCATTACTTCCAAAAGAAACAAAGAAATAAGAAATATGGTGTATTACATCATACTGCTAACGCTACGTGCTAACAAGGAAAGAAAAAATATAATAATAATAAAAATAAAATAGCATATATATATAAATAGAAACATTATTGTTATTGTCATCGACATTTTTACACGTTTGTGTTTTGGAGAACTATTGTTGAGACTCTGGTCTGTTGTTGAATCTTTGAAATGTTGCTAAACGATATGCAAGGTGAAACGTGGGTCAAGTCTTTGGACTGTACCCAGGCCTTTTAATGCAGGAATAAACAGTTGAGACTTAAATACGGTGTCTTCGCCTTAATCCATCGTCTGGATTCATTAATTGGTAGCAAAGCGTGGTTGAAGACGAAGACACAGATTTTCAGTCTCAACATACTTATTCCTTCATTAAAAGACCCGGTACAATCTGAAGAATTACCCCACGTTTCACCTAGTATATCATTCATCAATACTTAAAAGATACAAGAACAGACCAGAGTTTCCACAAAACTTCGACAAGCATAACAATGTCGATTACAATAACAATAATGACGAAACTTAAATAACTGAATAAAACAAATAAATAAATATATAAATAAAATAAAGTTAGTGCATATAAAAATGCCTTAAGATGAAAGCGAGTGCACCGTCCCATCATTTCTAAATTTAAAGTCACCAAAGGAGAAGTAAAAAGTGTATGATATCTTCCCAAATAGAAGTTTGCAAACAGGGCTTCAGCAGTCATTGTTTCAATAGAAATTTCAAACGGAGTTGGAGTAGAAAGCTTACAAACACGTCCTGGCAACAAATGACCTTTGACCACTGCCACACCCCAAGGATAAATTGGTCCCTCCAATCCCCATCCCTATCACTTTTTTTTTCCGGTTCACGTGCTGACTACCCAAAAAGGATCAATCAATCAATCTTCCTTCCCCCTTCATCACCACCATAAATGTCTATTTGATCATTCAGATGACAAGTTTATCGCAAGAACTCGGGCAAATAATGTGACGGATGACTATTTTGATCTGTCAACCTCCAAGCTCCCGCCATCGCATGGCAGATCCATAGAATTGCAGAAAAAGGGGAGAAAAAAAGTTTAAAAAAAAGAAAAATTGTACAACGCCGCTGAAAGGGTATACAGCCAAGCCAAAGCTACATCTTCCATCACCATATTTCACCTGGAAACCTCCTTCAGAGGAGAGTTTTGAGGAATCATCCCTAATGTCTTTTCACAAGTAACAAGAAACATGCATTGGTGAAGTCTGCAGTAATGTATCGTTACGCACTGTCTTAAACTCATCAAACTGCCAGCAGTTATACCAAAAGCAACAGTTTCCATCGAAAGTGACGTCACGATTCTGTTGCTATAGAAGGTACTTTCTGAATGCATCGAAGACCAAAATGGCAGCCAATATCATGAGAGAAGCGTTTTAAGAATGTATGTTCACAAAAAACTCTTGCATTAAATATACTTGCACTGTCAAAGGCGTTGCTAAGCTGTTGTAAAGTAACATTCCTTCAGACCCTAAACTGCCATGTAGAGTTCTCGGTTTGCACATGTAGCCAGCCGGCTTTCCATTTTGCGAGATTCAGGGCAGGTCTCAGTCCGTGTATACTGCTGTTTGTCCGTTTCACGAGATTTAGTACAGTATTCAGTCAGAGCATGCTGCTGTCTTTCCATTTCGTGAGATTCAGCGCAGTTCTCTGTCTGTGCATGCTGTCGTATTTCCATTTCGCGAGATTCAGCGCAGTTTAGTCCGTGTATGCTGCTGTTTTTCCGTTTCGCAAGATTTAGCACACTTCTCAGTCAGTGCATGTTGCCGTCCTTCCATTTCGTGAGATTCAGCGCAGTTCGCAGTCCGTGCATGCTGTCGTATTTCCATTTCGCGAGATTCAGTGAAGTTCTCAGTCCGTGTATGGTGCTGTCTTTCCGTTTCGCGAGATTTAGCTCAGTTCTCAGTCAGTGC
>JAHWFP010140396.1:7174-19018 GCA_023313725.1 Lithobius niger | reverse complement strand
ATGCATGCTGCCGTATTTCCATTTCAAGAGATTCAGCGCAGTTCTCAATCTGTGCATGCTGACATCATACCATTTATCACAGTTGTACTATAAATGTCACTTTCACGTGATTCAATGTTGCACCAGGCATAAGACTCTCCCCTACAAATGAGGCAAGACACAGATAACATGTCCGCTGACACATACACAGCTCTTGTCTACAAGGAGTACGGCTCGAACGATGCATACTCATCGTGACTTCAAATTCTGAATTTTTGCCACACCCATTGTGCAACCCCTGCAGGAAGAATAAAACACAGGTGTGGTGAAGAATTCTGCTTTACTGGACCAGGCGGTTTATCCCGTAAGTTGGAAGAAGTGGCCCATGGCGTCTTGCCTCGTCTAACAAATCCTGACATTGTATCGCAACCAGTCAACGTGTGGAAAAATGGAATAATCTTTCCTTTTTCTCCAAGACTGGCTCAATAAATTCAGCTGGTATGTATCTAAAATCCTTTCCTCTGCCAAATTCAACCCACAACTCGTCAGGAAACATGGTGTGGGCAACAGACACAGCCAATACAGCCACGTCTGTATCCACTGTGCAGATCATCCATCACCTTCGTTATCCCTCTTTTGGTCCCACAGATGTGGTTGTACTGGCTGTGTCTGCCTTTCCAAGACATGGGTGACAAAAGAGACTTTTGCAAGGAACTAATTCTCATTTCATAATATTGAATAAAAACAAGTTCAAAGATTGGTTATGATCACTCTAATGTGTGCTGTAAAAAAAACATTACCAAGTAGTAGAATACTTGTAATTCTACGCACACAACTACAGAATTGTCGCCACAGTACTGGGTTTTACTGGGGCATCAGTTGGGGTAAAGTTATTTGCTGTAGTTAGTTATACTTATTTGTATCATTAAATGTGAAAAATTATTTCATCATTACATGCAATCCTATATGACTGATTCACCGGGATTGGATCGGTTTCTATTGGCACAGTATTAATTGATTGGGATGGATAATGTAATTAATTGCAAACGCTAGGTATCACGGCTAAATGCCTACATTCTCTTAATTAATAAATGTTCATTATTATGATAACTAACACCTGATGCATTTAACAGATATCTTTATACAAAGAGGTATAAAATATGAAAATTTGAAAATTGAAAGTTTTTATAAGCATTTTTTTTTTCATTTACATATGTATCACTAGGTGAACATGCTACCAGACATGTGTTTGTTGCATTGTGACCCCAATAGAATCTGTACGCAAAATGCCAATTTGCAGATTGCCCATTTAACAAGATCAAACTTGAATGTAGTTTTTTTTTCCTGAGACACCTCGTAAGATCATTTCACAACACTTTAAGAAAACTGGTTAACCAACACAGAACTCTCTCAACCAAGCACCAGTCATATGCGTGAAGCTGTTGAAGGGTATTGCCACCTACTCATTCCCAATATCAAAACATTGTTGTAAACACACGCACGCACACACACTTGCACAGAATCACGCTGATAAGCTCGCACTGGTGACATGACACGGCACTATAACTTTCCCGTTCAGCTTCCTTTCCTTCCTTCCTTCTATCCTTCCTACCTTCCTTTTGGTAGGGTAACCAAGAGAAGGAGGCATTGCAGGACATCAACAGTGCCCTGCTGAAGGCCCCAATTCTCTCCCACCCTGACCCAGGTCTCCCATGGACAATTTTCTGTGATGCGAGTGGTTCGGGGCTTGGAGTGGTTTTGTGCCAGAAGTCACCAGCTAACGATTAACTTTCTCAAGCAGAGGCTCAGTATAATACTTCTGACCGAGAAATGTTAAGTTTCGTTTTTGCACTTAAGTTTCGGTTTTGCACTCGTTTTTGCATCATCTCATAGAAGGAGGGGACATAACGGTAGTTAATCCACTAGCTTTAATGGATTCAGCCTAGCACAACCATGGACGAATCGCCAGCTGGATAGTTGTTCTGCCTTTGTTGGAAGCCAAACTCATTTTCAAACACGGAATCCAGAAAGGCCTAGCAGATGCCCTTCCCCAACTCAATCAAAATCAAGCTAATGTTGATGAAATTAATATGAATCCATCTTGATTGAGGTTTAAATCCCAAACTTTAAGGGCTCAGTGTGTTTGTTCAACAATGATTATTTCAATTATAACGAATCTCTGAATAGTAAGTGAATAGACGGAAAGTGGCTTCATCGGCTATTCAGAGATTCGTGGACAAATTGTACAAAACTTGTATCTACGAAGAGAATCCAGCCTTATTTTTAAGGAATTGGCTTGAAATAATCTTCTAATTAAAAATCTTTGTTCCACGTTCATTACAATGTCACATCATTACACATCATTGCAACAAGCTACATCATTGTACACAGCAGGACTTTTCGGGGCTGTTTTCCCAGAATGGTTAAAGCTTTTAAAACGCTACGTCAAGTCTTGTTACTTGTGCCAAACACATAATGGCGGGGGTGTATGGATTGTTGCCAGGCGCCAAGCCGTTCTTTTCCAACAACTGTTTCACTCCCTACATCTTGACTGGAAACTAGGAAAATGACCTTAACCCAGACCAAAACTGGAATATTCTGGTAGCCGCTGACCTTTTTATGGGATTGCCTTTTGCCGTGCCGCTTGACAAGTCTGGTGCAGACGCTCGTTAACCTTTTAATTAACCAGTTCTTTCTAATATTCGGCTTCCCCGGGTAATAATGCTGGATAACGGAGGGAGTTTCTTAGGGAAAATTACTTCCAAGATCTATCAAAGGTTTGGAATTAAACAAAGGGTAACCACGGTATACCACCTTTCGAGCAATTCCCCAGCAGAGCTTCAGTGTAAAATGCTAGAGGCTTTAGCGCTCAATTTTTACGTGGCAAGCACCCTAGAGATTGGGACGAGTTTGTTCCCATGTTCATTACGTGCATCAACTTCTCTGTCGATAGTAGCACATGCTACACCCCACCCTACTAAAATGTAGGACGCAAAAATTGACACTGACATCGAGCCACCAATTCCTGGAGCTCTTAACCAATCCCTTCCCTTGTGGGCTGCCACCCTCACCTCACACATTTTCAGATAGCAATAGCTAGAGGTCATAGAATTATAGCCCATTTAAACTGATATGAGATCTCCAACCGACACATTGCCTTTGCCTTCACGAATATCTCTGCAACGTGATAATTGTAGAGAAGAGCTAAAAAATTATGCTATACTCAATGGTGACATAATTTCTTAATTAAAATATAGAAGCACATTATGAGGGATGGTTTAGGCTTTAGCCTAGGTTTGAAAAGTAAGCATTCTAGCTCTACTCATTCTGCAGCTTTCATTGGTCCATGATTGCTTGTTCGTTGGTTGGCCGTGCCAGCGTGACAGGAGATTATTCCTAGTGTTGTTGGTGGACTAGTAGCCACCAACAGCACTAGAACTGTTTTTGTTTGTCGTGGTGATCTGAAGCAGCTCTTAGACAATCTTGCAAGACATATGAATGTGTCAAAGTTAACGAAAATGTGTCTAAACCATTGGAATTTGAAATGGGTGACAACTTTTGGGCGAAAAAGTATTTCTTGTCAAAGAAATCCGCTTTTTTTGCCGTAAATTACAACCTCGTTATACATATAGAACCATTTATTATTGCAGAAAAAAATTTACCTGTAGTCTACAAAGTAAAAGAAACGTTTACTGGGTTTGTACAGAAAGGCTACCAATACGCTAACAGTTTACCCCGTGTAATAAATGAGGTTCCTGGTTATTCTGATAATAACTTGCTTTTCATGGCTTAGATTGTTTTAGTAGAAAAACTGTCATGTTGTTTTAACCATTACCCACTTTTGGGACCCATATCACAAAGGTCCCTGGTGGTTAAACATTCATGCGTTTTGACCACAAACACTAAAAAAATCCATCAACCCCCTCAACTGTAAAATAAATTGTATCGTTGCTCAAAATGGCATGTCAATCAGACGAACAGGTTTAACTGTTTTAACTGGTAATGCTAAATGACTGTGACAAAACTTGGTGCTGGTTGTCTTTCACTCTAGTCAAACCGATCAAACATTTCGTAATGTCTTCTTTGACATTGGTTAATTTAAGTTCAAAATTACATTGATTGCGCAATTTATTTTTGTATTTGTTAACTTTTGCTTTCTCAGTTGCAAGTTAGCTTGTAAATTAAATATAATAATTGTCTTCAGCGTTGAATCGCGAATATTAATTTTGCGATCATTGACTTCGATTTTTGATTTTGTGCGAGATATCGCTTCTTTACACAATTTCTTGCTATTAGTAATGGGCGATTTTCTGCATTAAATGCTTGTCGTGGATCAGAATCACCTTAACTAACCAGTTAGCAGCAACGCTCTAGAGTCCATTTATAACTAATTGGGTGTCAAGCTCCACCTCAAGGCGCTTTGGTTGCAGTAACCTTCATAACAAGTGCCCCTACTAAAACGAATAATCGATTTTGAGTCTGACTTTGTCAAGATTCCCTTTATTATTTTATAAAACTTCCGGGTAAAATTGTTGCGACCGTGACGTTGGGCAATATAATTTCTAGGCATTCATTCGTTTACCTTGTTGCCACTGCAACCATCAAGGTAGAAAAGGATCCTAAATTTAGGAATACCCGTGGATGAGGGCATAATGAATCTGATGGGCCTGTATTGGAACTGGTCAGTTCAATCGTGTCTTCCAGGATAATAATCAGCATGCTACTAGTTTACAGCCTGACCACATGAGTATGGTCTTACATGGTTCCTCTTGTTTTTTTCAAAAGCCCGGCTATAGTTTGCTCCACATTATGTTTGCAGGAAACTGACTGTGTGACACAACGTTTCCTTGCACTGTGAGTCCAAACACATGTCGATATCACACTTGAAGACTCTACACAGTTACTGTTAGAGTCTGGAGTGGGAGATTTACGCGTTTTTTGCACTCGCAGTGGATGAAAACGTGGCATCATACAGTCAGTTTCCTGCAAACATAATGTGGAACAAACTATAGTTTCCCACATTTCAGGGCTTCCCGCACATAGTTTTTAAATTCTTACAAAATTTCTGACTCACCCATTTCAGCTTAGTTCATTGCTAAAGTAGATTTTTTGCAATGAACTAAAACCTATGTTACCCCAATCAACCTATGTTACTCCTGTTATTCAATTTTATTCATTTTCGTGTACCACAAACCTGATGGCCTGAAATGAACCAGTATGATTTTCTTTTTCCGCCCCCCCCCCTACCCCAGACTTCTTGTTCTTCAAGACTGGCCCATTTTATCACAGAAATTCGCATCAAAACCACAGCATCCATGATGACGTCATTTGTGCCTTTTCCTCAGTATCTCCCTCGTTTTTTGTTACCCAATGGGAAGGGCGAATTTTTGACGGATCAGCCAATCACAGCCCGCTTATTCTGATCAGCACTGTGAAGGATCTACCAAGAGGATGCTTATTGGTAAGTTGCACTAGTACAAACTCGATAATCAAATAGTTGGCACCGCACAAAACCGGAATCGCATACTTAAACATGCTAAAAAGGCTTAATTAATAGCTTAGTAAAGAATTAGAAGCTAAATTAAGTATGTGAAACAGTTTTTGGTTGTGTTGCATTTGTTTTGTTTTCGATGGGACGTCGATTGCTACAACGACTTCTGCTTCTGACTGGTGCTAACTAATAAGACCGTCATAGACAAGAATTTTTTTAACATGGCGATAGAATTGGTCGCTAGGCCCGATTCGTTTATTACATCTGTAGGTAACGCATTACACGATAATAAATATGCTTCACAAGCACTAACAATGTACTTACACGTCCGCAATGCATCTTCACTCCAGGAATTGTCACTCTAACTGATTTTAAGCGTTTTTAGTAGCGAGGCCGTATTCGTTTCCATAGCAACCAAGACAGCGAGCGACAGACTGACTGGCCTGGACGCTACTTAGACATTGGGTTTACGACAGTAAAGCGGCTAACAGATTTGTGATTAGATAAATACATAATAATAAATAACGAATATGGATGTAAAAACGTATAGATAATTTAACTGCTACGTAAACATTTAGGATAAGTTTAATAATATGTAAATTAAAGATTTTCAGTGGCATTCTGTGCTCGTTTCTACGGAGATACAACCTGCTAACGTCTGCATACTGAAGCGTATTGAAAAAAAAAAACGAAACTGAAACTCTGAAAGTGACGGTGCGGCTATTTCACATAATCCTCAACTAATAGACAATCTAAAAAATTAATAAAAGTACAACAACATTAATACAAAATGCAGAAATTCTTACATACGCCCATAAATGTAATTGATTTATTAATAAACTGATAAAGTAATTCTCGCGAGATACTCTGATTAAATACCCCTCCTGCAGCGGGTAGTTATCCACCTTTTTGGGGCACTCAAGTTCTTGCTCCCTTAAACTCGTTCGGGCTTGAGTTGGCAATAAGCTCGTCATTTCGTGACTCGGGATCTTAATAATCTCATGAGTTTAATAGGAGCAAAAAAATTCGTGCTCCAAAAAATTATCGATAACTACCCTTTGCACTTGGGATATTCCCCATGATAATCACCTCTGCAACTTTCATGCCAAGACTCTGCATTCGGCCTAACTTGTAAAGTGCTCTCAATTATCACAATGTATTGATGTCAAATTTCACATGCCGACTTTTACCTGCAAACCATTGTATTTGTATTAGTTTAGGTTAATTTCCGACTTCTT
Source organism: Lithobius niger (assembly GCA_023313725.1). NCBI lineage: Eukaryota > Metazoa > Arthropoda > Chilopoda > Lithobiomorpha > Lithobiidae > Lithobius > Lithobius niger. The sequence goes on along the minus strand of JAHWFP010140396.1, from coordinate 12,310 downwards.
CCCCAAACTTGAATATTCATTCCTATTCTGCGATTCTTCCCTTCAACATGTCCCAAAGCCCAGTGGGTAATGTCGAACCATTTATTTTGATTTATTCCCTTTTGCCACAAACTTCCAGTTATCAATTCAAACCTAGTTTAATCCAGTGGTTCATGAAATGCGAGCCAACAGTCAATTTTACCCAGTCCGTTTCTTATTTCTTATCCAAAAGCCGAATTTTGTCCTTTTTAAGTTTACCATAACATTCGAAACCTATTTGCACGCCACAAAGGAGGGGGGGGGGGTCTTCCAGCCCTTCAAAGTCAGGAGAGCCTAGAACAAACAATCATTTCTAACTCTACCACGACTGGTCGAGACGCCTTTCATCTTAGGCTTAGTTCACCGCAACTGAACGTAATTAGTTTTCCAGAATTTCCCCCATTTTACTCCCAACTGCCCCGAGTCATCTATGAGGTGTCCCCATTCATCCTGCACCCGAAATCACGTCCATTTGAAGTTTTATGTGTCACTGCCATAAAGGCATGTAGGCATGCCCACACTTGTACATTCGTATGTGAAACCATTTGTTTTAGGTTAATTGTTCAAAGCCGTTCGTTTTGATCCTGTTTATTTCCATTTTTTACGTGTCATTGCCAGAAGGGCATTGTCTGCCCGTTCCATGGTCGTTAAAATATCTGTATGTAAGTATGTGTTACTGGAGTAGGTATGCGGTCAAACCTTTTAATACAGTGTTGATAAGTTTGCATGCGTAATCCTCTGTGACATGTGCACACGATAGTGTTTTCGAATGTCACTATCACAATCAGAACGTTGCCTTACCTGAAACCATGTTCACTGCTTTCGAATGTCACTATCACAATCAGAAGACATTACCTTGCCTGAAACCTTGTCCACTGTTTTCGAATGTCACTATCACAATCAGGAGACATTGCCTTGCCTGAAACCATGTCCACTGTTTTCGAATGCCGCTATCACAATCAGAAGATATTGCCTTGCCTGAAACCGAGTCCATTGTTTTCGAATGTCACTATCACAATCAGAAGACATTGTCTTGCCTGAAACCATGTCCACTGTTTTCGAATGTCACTATCACAATCAGAAGACATTGCTTTGCCTGAAACCATGTCCACTGTTTTGACCAATAGAGGCAACAGGCGTCACACATGGGACATTCATGAAACACCACTGTGTCACTAGTTCATCCACCATGCCTCCGGGGTGTAAATACTGGGACCTGCTGGGACTTGCGTTGGGTCAGCTGCTAACAATTTTTTTAAACTTAAACTGCTATTTAATGCCTGATAAGTCGGAAGACAATTTTAACATAAACGATGTTTTTCATTTGCAAGTTTGACCTGCCTGGAGCTGAGGTTATGAAAGTCTTTATGCGTATGTGTACTGTATATGTGTGTGTTTTGAAAAGTTATGGTAGTTCGAGCGTAGTCTTCTGATCCCACAGGCCTGTTGTTGTGGCAAGAGACCTGCAGAATCAGAGGTATCCTCGTCCACCACAAGCCCGTTCGGAAGCCGGATACTGGATCGTTTTTTTTCTCTAACTGCCAGCATCGTATGTCAAAGAAGAAATGAGGAAAAGGTGACGACAGTTTTATGTGGTTCTACATTTTTATTCAAATTCTCCTCATCCCGCTTTTCTCTCACTCCTCTCTCACCATTCTCTTCAACTACGTTTAAACGAAGTCGCTTGAGATCTTCACCATCCCTTTTTAAGCATTACATCTGTTTACACTGTGACAAGTCCAACATCTCATCTGGGACCAGGGTTGAAGAAAACTAGTAAAATGCGCTCACCCATGTCGAAAGTCCACAGATAATTACGAGCAGGATGCTCTGAAACTCATTCGGTCACTGAAGAATAAACGGGTAGTGACGGTAAGGTCTGTCAGTCTTACATGCTACTCCGTAGGCCTATTTCCAATTCAAAATGGCGTTTAGCCCCATTAACTGGTGGCTGGGAGAAACCACGACTTTTACGGGCTCAAAAATTATTAGAAGAAAAAAAATTAAGCACGAGACAGAGAAGAAAAGAAGCTGGAGCTAGGGAAAGGAGTTGTACAATGGGGACCAACATGCAAGGAAGATGTGCAAGACAAATAAATACATTAATGCACATGGTATGACATCGTTATGAGTCTACTAGTAAACCGTAACTAAAAGACGTGTCACATAAAACAACACTTAATAGCCTTTCAAACTAATAATGGTAGACAAACTCCATCAATACACCAAACTCGTGAGTCTTGGTGACTTTTTTAATTGATACAGAATTTTGTTTCATTTCTATTTTTGCAACATCCAGGGTTCTTTGGTAAGGAGATGTTCAGATGTTCAGAATTGAGGTGATTGTTACAGGTCGTTTAAATATTACGCTGAGCTCCTATAAAACTTTATTTTAATCGTTGAACTTGATATTCTACGTGTAGAGTTATGTTGTAGAAGTCAGCCTTACAAGACATGCCAGTGTACTGATCGCTACCGAATAATAAATCTCCGATACCTGCAAACCTGTTTGGGGTATAAATCTCATCTTCGAAGCCAGAAATTTCGCTGACTATTACTCTGAAAAGATTTTAATCGAATCAAAACTAATACACAGACTAATACACAGACGGACAGAAATAGGCAGCTGTATAGTTTGTTTATGTTAAGGTCGTGTTATAGGTAACAAATATTTTAAATAAAGTGTGCGACATACGAGTGGAGGGGGGGGGGGAGGACGCAATTTACAGTGGGCAGTTTGTATTTAGCTCTTTCTCATCGGTATTCCTCCATAAATGTTAAACGATATGCGCAAATACCCCTTCCAACAGTCCAGTTTCCGTCCCTAATTGCCTAAAATCGCTGATCTGGTTGAAGACAAAAAACGGAACCACGGATAATTCTGTGGCGGTGTGTGCCAAACGAGGAAGTTTGAGAAGTGTTTGGAGATTTGACTCACTCCCAGCCGAAGCCATGGTGCAATGAGAGAGGAACTATTTTGCTTGGTAATGCCAATAGGAAGTTCCTAGGATGTTTTACATGCTTCAATCGACACGAGCACGAGGCATCACAGAGTCCTTCTCTTCCCGAAAATGCCATGTATGGGTGAGGTCAGGCATGAACCTGGGACCTCTGACATACGAGATAGTTGTACTAACCGTTAGGAAACCTTGCCCCAAGTGTCACAGGCTATTGGACTCTTTCAGCAGCAATTGGATCTACTCTGGACAATAGCTCGGCTCCCTATGATGTTCAGAGGTTACCCAGAGCGTATGAATGGGTTTTCCCCTTCGTTTACTAGACTACAATCTTCTTTCAAAAAAGTTTTGTAGTGTTCAAAACTGAGCCAGTTCATATACAGCATTTGCATCAGATGATGGAAGGATGTAAATTTACGACTAAACTTACGTGAGTGTAGTAATGTTGTTACCTGGTGAAGCAAAGTTATGCGGCAAATAAATGTAGTCAAGACAACAGCCTTGTATCGATCTGCTTTAATTCCATTTGTATAATAATTTATAAGCGATAATAATTGAGCTGCCATCATGAAGTGTACAAGCCCCTCACTTAGTTTGTAGTTCACAGTTCACATTAGTTCACAAATCGTTCGAAATAATCTCCTCTTCGAATATGTAACAATCGTTTATCCATATTAACGTAATAGCGGCACAACAATTCAATAAAGAGCACGCTTACTTCACATGAAGAAGCATTTCTCTATAGAGCAGTGACACAACGTTGTATTATTGTATATAACTCTATGCTGGAGCCAGTAACTGGGATAACTACAAGGGTCACTGGAGGGGGGAAAGAAGGGCGTCTTACTGAAGACAATGCTGTTAAGAGTGGATTTCTTAGGCCTATAATGCACGATTTTTGTCGATTTGTTGGCAGTTGCTGACATTTTTAAGCAAGTGGAATCTTTATTTTCCAATTACAACGTAGCAGCATAAGGGATTGGAGAAAACAACGTTTTTTTAAGCCTATGAAATCCGCTCTCGAAGCACTGCCTTGATTAGAAGTGCCGTTGTTTAACCCTCCATTTTAATCTAGTGCCCCTTGCAGCTATATCTCTTGTAGCCAATATGACGTCAGATGACGCTGCTCTATAGCACAGTCATTTTAAGCATCAATACAATGTTCATTTACTTTTAGACGGGACTGCACACCAAGGAACCATTCATTACCAACCATGCGAAAGTTCGACTGGTCTCCACTTGTCTGTAACGGATCTCGGTCACAAGTATATCTACTACCTCTGCTTTCAAGAGTTTACCCTCATAAAATATTGATATATTAGTCACAAAACCCTCGCCAACAGACCACGAAAACTTACAGCTGACTGAAGAACAGGCGGATGACTGCTCCGACGTATTTTCGTTTTAAGGCAGACATCACATACCGGAATGGCTTTACCCCTAAGAGGTGGTGCCTTTAACGCCCCTCGTGCAATCATACGCTTGATTCTCTCATGAGATAAATGACCCGTACGCCTAACATAATATATTTACGATTAGACTATCACAACTCTGAGGGTGTTGTTCCACTATATTCGAAACAGCACTTGTATCACCCAACATGGAACCAACGGACGTTGCATTAAACGGGGGTGAAGGGTTTGGATGTAAACCAATCTCATGTAACACAAGAGAGGAAGCTCACTGAGGACTTAACAAGCATACTTCCAGCAAATACAGAATGCTTGCGTAAAGGAAGTTCTCCTTTAATACATGTGGGTTACCAACAAAACACCTGTGTCCGATTTACTTACATTAGCGCCCCGCTCTAATTCACGTGCTTTATTAGAATTACTGTACCCTTGGTCGGACGAAGCAATTGGCAAGTCGAGCAAAGGGTCAGTACGAAAAGGTAGGGTTAAGTCAGATTGATAGGATGAATGGGGTTGTGTTACTGGTGATGAGCCTGTAGGTAATAAGTTGTCAGAGTAATACTTATGGTATTCGCAGTAAAGGCCAGGACGTAAGTTAGGGATTTGTTGACTTTCCAACATAAACGAAGTTGTTTGGCCCCTATTTAAATAGATTAGGTTAGGCTCAAAGTTAAAATAAGGAAGGGCTTTATTATGCGAGTGTACATTGGTATAAGGTACATTGCCCATCAGTTCATCACCTGTAGACT
>JAHWFP010140395.1:0-26215 GCA_023313725.1 Lithobius niger | reverse complement strand
GGCTGGGCCACAAGTTTCCATGAATGGCCCCTGGTATTAGCTAAATTCGCAGAAAGGTCAAAAAATGGCAGATCGACCGAAACAAGACCATGGAGAATCTTGTAGGTCAGAACAAGGTCAAACTTAATTCGGCGTAGCTCCAGTAGCTCAAGGCCAAGCCTATCCAGGCGGTCCCCATAGTTAAGTTCGCGCATGCCAGGGAGGCTCTTAGTGAACCTTCGTTGCACTGCCTCGAGGAGATCTATGTCCTTGACCAAGTGGGGAGACCATACCGGAGTCGCGTATTCAAGAATTGGGCGAACAAACACCTTGAATGCCCACCCCAATGTCGAAATGTCACCCGAGGAAAAACATCTCTTGACTACAGCTGAGCGCTGATAGGCAGATGTGCAAACCTTACTGCAGTGAATGCTAGATTTTAGGTTTCTAGTAAACCAAATTCCGAGATCACGCACCACTTCTGTACCAACCAAAGTACCACCAAAGTACCAAACAAAGGGAACTGGAAGACACGCCATTCCCGCAATTTTATTAGTAGGATAGTGGTTAAGGAACCCCTGTCAATTAAGGAATTGTGTATTGATTATACTCTGGAGGCGCACCCAATAATGTTTCAAGGCTCTTGACCTAACCTTTCTGTGATAGATTCCAGTTACTTTTAAGTTTAACTGCCGCAACCAAGCAGAAACTGTTCACTTAATCAGTTTAAATAATCGAGCTAAGCCTTAGAGGTTCCTGGCCAGGATAGTTTCAGCGTGATGCGAATGGTGCGACCACCTTCCTACGTCCCCGGGCTTGCTTAACACTTTTACAAAACACAGTATTTTTTTTAATATTAAAAAAAATTCAACTTCCGAGCTTTGCAGCGCATGGGAAGTTGCATACATATGCAACATATGGGGAATTGAATACGCATATTAAAATTCCACTTCTCAGCATTTTAACATACGTAAGTATGTTGAGGCGAAATGACATGAGAATGTTGGTACAGGAACAGGGTGGGGTGGATAGGTTTATAATAATACAAATGTAGCTATTGGACACAACTTGATTGTGAATGACCCTAGGCGACTAACATACAACCAAAGTTTAGGTTAGTATAAGGACGAATAGCAGCAGTTTGCATTGCTGACAAAGCTAGATAGGGTAACTTGGTACCAGGTGTCGACGCAGGGAAACCCAGGCAGACACAAGTATCACTTGCAAAAGGCTTATAAAAGTTTCTTAATTTTCGTGCAAGCTCGCACCGCCAGAAAGGAACACATACACAAACAGGCTGTAGGCTTGGTTAGAAAAAAAATTTCAAATAAAAATATATTTACAATATTTTTTTTATTTATTTATATGTATGCATTTTTCTGACCAAGCTGCCAGCCTGTTGAAGAGCTATGACGCACAAAGATTAAGAGAGAAAGGCTTTACAAAGGTTTCTTGCAAGCAGTGCCCATGTCTGCCAGTTTCTGTTCAACCAATATTAATGACAGGTAGCTATGGTTTTGCCAATTTCAAAGTCACAAGTTTATTTTGTTTTATTTGACTATTAAATACAATGTATTTCGTTGGGGTTAAAAATGAACTTAAAATTATCCCAAGTACTACATCAGGAAGCTAAAACATGAGATTGAGGATAAATGATGAAGATAAAGTCATCTTCATTTTCCCATCATACTAAGATCAATCACAATTTCACTTCCGGATGAAGTACTCACATAAAGATCAATATGACACCCAGCCACGTGATACGTTTCACTGGACTGAATAGGCACAAGGTGAAAAAGTGGAGATTCGGTACTCTTCCAAAACATGTAATTAAACTATACTTTTGAAGATTCCTCTCCTACTTCTGCCTTCCTATTCTCCCTACTCCCAACTCATCACTTTTTCACATGCTGTAGACTCCAAGCAGGAAGGTGGGTGGGAACATATTTGCAACAGACTTCGTAGTTCTCCACTCGGAGAACCTTCATTCTACGAAAGGTAATTAGTTACCTTACCCTTGTAGAATTCCATTTTTCCTTCGTGAATTCCTCCTCGTGTGTTACCAATGGGATAGATTTATAACTCTGCTACACACCCGATATCTTACTTTGACTAAAGCACCCAGGCGCGATATGCCCGAAACAAAGATGCATAGGTCCCGATGCGCCAAACGGCCGAAGGACTCCAATAATCCACCACTGCAGAATCTCATACAGGTCCCAGAGGAGGTCCACCCTACACGCAACGGATAGGGGCCAGCACTGGCCAACTCCTCCACCAATACAAACCAATCTCCACCACTGCAGAATCTCGTACAGGTCCCAGAGGAGGTCCACCCTACACGCAACGGATAGGGGCCAACACTGGCCAACTCCTCCACCAATACAAACCAATCAGCAGCCTTCCTATTCTGGTGTCGTAGTCACTCCCCATTGTAAACCATCGCACAAAATCTTGAGGAGACACTACCCCACCAAGGGACACGGGGGAAAAAAGGAAGCAAATAACCCAGACTAAGACATGCTAAAGGCATTCACCACCGCTCCTCCCCAACATCTACCCCATGCTGCAAACTGCTCCAGTTGAGACGTCACCTGTGTAGCAATTAAGTCTATTTCCAGGGTACCAAACCGGGTACACAGTGTGCCGAACAGCCCAGAGCATAACATTAAATCATACCTGTCCACAAAGTGACGGGAAAGCCGGTCCGCCTTCAAATTCCATACTTTTGAAATAAAAAAAAAAAAAGCTTCCACCGCGTAACCCAGATACTCCTGCCAAGACCACAGCTGCCGGACGACCTTCGTCAGGGCCCTAGATTTCATCCCACCTTGTCTATTTACGTAAGTCATTGCCAACGCACTACCGGAGAGGATCCAGACGACCTGTCTTGTCAAGTACACCTGGAAGTTCTGCACTGCCTTCAGCATGGCCAACAATTCCTTGACACTGATACGCAGCACAGCCTCCGTCCATAACCACCAGGGGCGGACTGGCAATAGTGGCCAACTGGCTGGGGGGGCCACTTGAGTCAAGCTTTTTATTTTTACGTTTTATGGTAGTAAAAAAAAATTACTATTTTCCCTTTTTGGTGGGAAAACGTTTTGCCCTTTTGTTATATATATAAAAAAAATTTTGTACGAAAATGGGGGTCGGCTGGGAGGAGATAATCGTTGGTCTTATAACGCCGAAACTCGTCGCATTCGTTTCTAATACTTCACCTGTAAAACAAGTCTTGATTAGCGAGCTAGCCAGCAGCACAACGATTATCCGTCCACCCCCTGACACACACACAGACGAAAAAAGGACTATATGGCAGGTATACTACATCGTTCTCATCAAAATGTTTTAATTTTACCCACGTTGGGCATACACCGTAATCGTACTGCCACGCCCACGCGGCTCATTCACTACTTTTCTGCTGCAAAGCGCGGGGCTGCTGACTCTGCTTTGGCTAACTGGCCGACATGGGTCAGCGCAGTGCCGGTAGTGCCGTAGAACCTACCGTACAAAAACTAAAACACATACATCCCGGAAGCTTGTAGATTTAATAGACGCATTTCTCCAACACGCCTCAAGTTCTTTTGGATAAAACCGAATAAAAGGTTTCGCCATTTTTTCATCTTTCGACGCCTTAATTTTTTTTTAAACTGGAGCGTGTTGTTACTTTAAAATGTGGAGTTTTAGGCAATAATGCTTCTAGGCCTAGTCGTTTGGAACGAAACTGAGAAAAGGATTTCTCAATTTTTCACCTTTTGATAGTCCATTTAAAAAAAAAAATGTCCGCCTCCGGCTGGCCCAACTCCTACTGCCCATACTGAAACATAGCAGTTCATCGTCAATCATTAGAGCCTAAAAGTACAAAATGCCAACACCCAATCGTCAATGGATAGCTGTGGGATTGTTTATATAATTCTAAACTGAACTCAGTTTTATTTTGGAAAGAAAATGTCTGAAATAAACACGATGTAGTCACAATTAAGTTTTTACAAAACCTGCTATCCTGAAGAATGACTAAGAAAAATCACCAAAATTTGCTCTGTTACGCTATTTTAGTGCTAGCTGGAGGCCAGAAACAGGTACTAAAATAGCGTAAAATGTTTCAGCTTCCGGGGCTCTGCCCCGGACCCCACTGGGGATGCTCACAGCGCTCCTCCAGGTCCCCTAGCTGAGTTTTACGGAGCCGTAGCGAGAGCCACCACCCTCCATAGTAGTGCCCCCTTGTTCCGAGATCTGCGTCTTTTTGCTGCCAGTCCGCCTCTGCAAAGTATACTTGCATATTGGTACTAATAGCTTCAAAACCTTGTAAACGCTCGTATCATGGGGTCGGAGATGCTGAGGCTTTTTTTTTTTAGAATGTTGACTGTGAAAGTGTCATTTTGAGGTTCAAAAATGACTTTTTTTTCCAGTTTGGTCAGTATTTTTTCGTGACACAACACGGGGCACACCACACTTTTCGAATCACCCCGCAGGCCTCTCAATTTAGACAAGGATTTTACTGATACATTATATAACAACACTACTTCCTTTTTTTTTTGAGTTTTTGTTTTAGCCCTCTGACTCAAAGCTAAATGCATACGGTTTATGCTACTTCTAATAAAAAAAAAGAAAAAAAAAAAGAAAAAACCCGCACAAACAACGTACAAGTTGTAAAAATAGTATGCATGCATGCATTACTGTTTTGACATTCAGGGTTGCGTAAAGGAAAAAGTTGCGTAAGAACCATTTATACGAGCTACTTCTGATAAACCATTTCGACTATTGTATATCCGGTGGACTTTTTAAATGAACAAAATACGAAAAAATAATTTGCTTCAAAATTACGTGTAAAACGGCTTCAGGACACATGGGAAACCATATATATCATCCGTGAAGTAAAAAGAAGTCAGAAAAATGTAGCAATTTGCAGCAGAACACTGGACAGTTTTTGTGTTTGAAGACATTTGTTTCGTGAAACTTGGAATAGGGAACCATTTTTTTGGGCCGGGCTGGTGGGCCAAGTTGCTGCCAGTCCGCCCCTGATAACCACGGCCCTGTACTTCGCTTCCCTCCAGCGATGCACCCCACCTAGAGGTGTACCGATACCATAATGCCGATTCCGGTACTGGTTCCCATACCAATAAACCGGTTCCGTATGTTTCAGATTCCGATTACCACACGCCAGTGCCACAGCGAATGGGAAAAAAATTAATGAATTAATTATGTTCAGGGAGCCAAGGGTTTTGCTGTGGCAAATTTTTATAAATTTACATACATTTTTAAACGACAATTTTGGCATACAAATTTGTACAATTAAAATTAAAAATGTAATTTGATTATAAATAGCCCCTTCAAACAACTTCTCATAAAAAAAAATTTTAAGAGAAGTAGTCTGAAGGGGCTGTTCGTCGTTGAGTTTCCACGATGATGGGGCACTTCGGAATCGAATTGCAATCAATAAACACGAGACTAAGGAAGGAATAACAATGCTGCCAACCATGACATCTTTGACGAGAGCGGAATTGATTTTACATGACATCTTTGTCGCACTGTCGACCTTTCTGTTCCAAAAGAACGTCAGCACGAGTCATTCTTTGTTGTGTGTGTGCTGTAGTATTGTTGTCAGACTGCGGGCCTCGACATTGTTATATCTCACTCCTCGGAAAGGTGGCTGATAACCTATACTTCCATCCTAGATGGTATTTTATGGTAATATGATGCAAACTACTCAGCAAAAGTTGGTGTCAACAGGTAAGTGCCCTAATAAAAACGCACGAAAATGTGTTAGTTATTCATCCAAGATCTAATATCAAGCACATTTTTTCGATGATTTGAGCTACTAAAATTAATTTTGTGTTCCAAGATCTCTTTAAGATATTCTTTCCAACTATCGCATACTACTGGAAAAGGGAAAGTATCTATGACAATATCAAGTGGTTTAGTGGTCTGCGCCTATTTTTGAAAGGTTGTCAGTATCGGCCAACCAACATAGCGGTTCTGGTACCGGTTCTGATACCACGGAACTGTACTCAGAACTGGAATCGGTACACCACTAACTGCACCCAACGTCCGACGCATTGGTGGGTAACATGTCCTTGGCTTCGAGAGGCTGTCATGACCAGCTGACCAATTCCTACTGCAATACCTTGCTCCACCAATGTAGATCGCTACCCAACCCGCCGACAGACGACCTTTCTAGAGACAGTTGTGAAACCAGGCCAACAGACCCTCCCCCCGCAAAAACCGCAACCGCATGTGTAACCATGCCCCACTACCATGCAAATAACACTCCGCCAGGCCCACAATGTGCTGTAAGGCGACGTCGGGATGAGTACCCACTCCGCGCACCATCGCTAAACTGCCCAGCTGCTTATTCACTGATAAAACCAATCCGCTACAAGATACTTCTATTGTAATCCTAGGAATATATTATACATATCTGACAAAAGATTCAATCTGACTAATGCAGAAGCTTTAGATCCAATTTAGGATATGTCAGGTAGGCGATACTTCTGTTGTAATCCTGGTTACATTATACGTATCCCACACACAGTTCAAACCGGTTAATACAGAAGCTTTAAATCCATCTGTGAATGTCAGCTAGGAGATACTTGTGTTGCAGTCCTAGGATTGTATTACACGTATCCCATACAAAATTCAAGAAGACTAATATAGAAGCTTTTTTGGATATGTCAGCTAGGAGATACTTCTGCTGTAACCCTAGGATTACATTATATGTATCCCACACAAAATTCAAGCCAGCGTCACAGAAGCAAGCTTTAATGTGAAGCAAGAAGCGCAGCAGCTACCTAAGCCGACCTTGGTACAAGAATGTACACGCAATGTTTCAAACCATTAGGCAATACAATACCTTTTTGCACACACGGACAGTTGGGAGTGGTTTCGTTAAGGTCACTAGTCACTTTAAGCTATCAACTTGAGGTTAGCACCATTCGAAAGCTTTCGAAAATAACTATAAAAATGGTGTATGTCAAAATTGGTGAATTATTGGTAAAAGAATCCAGATGCTTACCGATAACTTTAGGTCCAATGCTGAAGTGAATTTACTACCCAGATTCAGTGAATCCTTACTTTGCAAGAGTTTCTTGGGAACTAGAGCACAGCAAGTAATGTCCAACCGAGTAGGTCCACGGAGATAAAAAACTGAGTTGCTAATCTAAAAGTGCATAAGAACTTGTACTGTATTCGTTTCGCCCTTGTTATGAGAACTTTAAAAATTCACCCCTATGAACTTGAAAAAATTAGTCTTAGTGTTTGAACTGGTTTCCAATGTATAACAGCCCTGCAAAAATTCAAGACGAGAATGCGAAAGTTTAGTATTGACCAATTTATTTTGTAAGGTTGCACTGATTACCAGGAAAACATGATAAAAACCGGAATACAAAAAGGCACCAATTAAAAAATGTGATATTTCTTTATCAGTATAAAGCCATTAAAAAGTTGTTTCTGAAGACTAGTTGCATACATTTTTTATCAAGGAATTGAAGACCTGGTGTGGTAAAAGTAGCAAATCTAACATAAAGGGTGTCCCAAAAGTCAGGGGTCACCCAGGTGATATACCAGGTGGTATACCGGGTGTGCATGCTGACATACCGCGGATTTTTGTCTTTGTTCATCGTAAGAAACGATGATGGTATACCATCAGCATGAACAAAGATAAAAATCTCCGGTATATCAGCATGAACACCCGGCATAACAGAGTGACCCCTGACTTTTGGGGCACCCTGTATAGTCGAAGTAAGGTGTAAACAGTGACAATTCAGTTTTCCTTATCATTATTCAACTTTTGTTTGTACATGTGTTTAAAACTGTGACGAGAAGTAACATTCGCCCAAATCTGTAAAGAAATGTACGGAAATCCATAGAATATGGCAGTGCAGCTCCCACAAATGAAATAAATAGTTAAAAAAAAAGTGTGCCAATTTGTCAAACGCTGAACAAGTTAACTGAACAAAGTAAAACCCTTTTGGGAGCACTGAAACTAAATACAAGGAAAACCATCAGTCATCGAGTCATTGATGGACTTAACCCTTTGTGGCATTGTGTCCACAAAAAAGGACAAATATGAACAATTGCACAACAGACCTACGAACAAGAAAAAAAGGCCTGGAAATAACTGTGTTTCAATGGGTAAAACTTTGGAATTTTTAAGTTGCAGCAGTACTTCTTCTAGCAAAGCTGAAAGCAGCTGTAGTGGTAGTCGAAGTAAAAAAGTTCTAAGTTTCATTATATTTTCCTGTGGCATAGTAAAACCTCTTTAACTCGAACTCCAGCGAGGCTCGCATTGCAGTTTGAGTTAAGCGGAGTTTGCAGAGACACGCATTAAAACACATGACTGTGGCTGTTGGCCTGGGGAATTCCGAGTACATCTTTGCATCCAATTTTTGCTAAGTGCAGATTGGTTTAATATGTGAAATGTACTACTAATTTCTCGGTAAAAACAGCAAAAATTCTTTTTCAGTTAGAAAAGTGACACAGAACGCATGGTGTCAAATAGTAAAATTACCATCCGGAGTTTGAGTTAACCTAGTGTTTAAGATAACGAGGGTAATTTTGTATTGGGCCAACCAAATAGCACAAAATTGTTTGACTTAAGCAAGTTTGAGTTAACGAGGTTTTACTGTAGTGTTTTTCTTCGAAACATGGTTATTTAATTAATTAATTAAATGCTTCCATGCTTTAATTTTTGAAAGCTGCTGCTTTTATGAAGGTTCTGAAAATCCATATTATGTGAGTGTAGGGTGTGTAAAAGAAGTAACACTATAAAAATGTTATGCTGTAACTTCGAAAACATGCCAGCTTTTTAAGTCTTTTAACAATAAGTTGACAGAATTAAGAAGTTCAACATGGTTGATTCCCAATGTATGTAATTACTGTCTTGAACACTGCCAGGTGTGTTTTAAAAACCAATGGAAGTGATCGTACTGTTGTATAAAAAGTATCGGCAGGTGCAGTAATTAAGTGACATCTTTAATCTGAAATACAGGGTCATCAAAACAAAACAATCTGCCTTGGCTGACATAGGCAAGTTCTGAACCTCTCTGGGTGGAAATTATTATGCCAGACGAATCTTCATTAATTCTCTCTTAGTACCAAACTTCAATACCAAATTTTCAGAAAAAAACATCCACCAACAAATTACAGTGGTGATGTTCACTATCACAAATGTGCTCGTGTAGGACTAGAATTCGTGGAAGAAACAGACTGAGAATTATATTTCTTGAACCATTCACCAAGTGCAAATTGTGTTCCCATGGCTAATCTTCCAGGACTGAAACTAGTAGTGAAGAGTTCTGTCATATCTTGAGCAGTCACACTTTGAGGTTTTATTTTGCTAATTTTTACTGCATGTAATGTTCGTTCCGCCTGTGGCAAATTGCTAAGACTGTCGTTCAGCAGACTATTGACCTGCGTTGTATTAAGCCAGGCACACACTGACACTTCATCTGGATCCAACTGAAAATATTCAATAAAAAGTATTTTAAATTAATACACTTCACAAACATACTGAAATTACATATCACGTAAACTTGTGCACAGACTTTAAGCTTGAATGAGCTTTAGTTTGGGTCATGTTAGATGTGATGCGCTTAATAACCTCCTGTTCTGATGCAGCAGTGTTCAATCTTGCATAGTACCTCCTATTAATGGGGCAAGGTGGCCTGATGGTTAGCATGACCATCTCCTGTGCCATAGGTCCCGGGTTCGAATCCAGCCTTAGCCACCCCTGGTATTTTCGGGCAGAGAAGGGCCCTGTGATGTCTCAAGCTCATGTCGATTGTGTCATGTAAAAGAACCTAGGATTTCCGATAGGATTTACCTAGCAAAATTGACCCTCTCTCCTTCTGGTGCCATGGCTAACGCTGGGTGAGCGTCAAAAAAGCTACAGTACCTCATATTACTTGGAACGCAACTGGAAAAAGATTCATCACACGGTTGTGGTCTTATTTCCAATTCACGTTGTAAATCCTCAAGGAAATTTGGCCCTTCATACTCCAAATTTAATTTCTCTCGAAAAGTATCCCAATCATAAAATGGTCCCAGAAACTTTAAAGCGGTCGTTCTGCCTCACTGATTAAAGGGATTGGAATGATGCTCTCATAACATGGTTTTCCGGTAGTCTTAATGAATGCAATATTTTGTTAGAGCATCCAGAAACTCTGTCAGAGGTTTCTTGTCCCCATGACTGATATAAGTAACCATCGCAATCAAGAGAAGGCTTGACAATCAGGCCATGGTAGTGACCCAAACTTGCCAGTCCGTTCCCTGAGAAATTGCTACCAGCCCTAGGACCCAGGTATGGGGGTGCCCAGTTCTGTGTGGTTCTGTCGGTTACAATTCTGTCCCCAGTGAAGGCTTCCATACATCCAATTTTGGCATGTTATGGTCACCTGAATTTTGGGCTTTTAAACCTCCTTCAACTGGCTGCCACCCATTTCTTTGGCTCCCGCACATTCGCTTGTCATTTTGGCTGGTGTTTTCAAATTGACCACTCCTACGAGGAAGCTAGGTCATCGGTTCTTCCACCACAAAAAGTGGTTAGTGCCTGCATGGAACCGATGGGTAGAGTGTGTTTGCCTGTGCATGTTCTCGTTATGATGGTTGCCAAAATGTGGTAGTGCGCTGCAGACATGCTCTGTTGCCCTCTGAGTAGTTCCAGATCTTAAGCAGTTTTCCCACCTCCTCAAAACTCGGGTGCAAACTGGAACCTTTCTTCCGACTCTGATTCATCAAAGTAGCTGCCATCATAATTATCAGTACCGTAACCATACTCCACATTTCTGTTTCCTAGATTTTCAGCCCCTGTTCGTGCACCATGTAGTTCACGGACGTGTACGGTCTGTTGTTGTGGTCCTGATGGTAACCGTCCTGTCTGTCTGCCAATTCTGGCAGCGTCAACAAGTGAAAAACAAAGCGTGGTTGTGCTTCCTCACTCCCCCCCGTTTTCCTTTTTTTGTGGGGGGGGGGGGGGACTTCTAAAGTTAGTTGACACCTTTCGGCTTAATTTTATTATTCCATCCGAAATTGTGTGCTCTTAACAATTCCAGTTCCAAAGATTTATTACCAGCAAGGTTTAGCCTAATCGTTTAATTTCTTGCATTTCACTTTCAGTTTTTAATTCCAAGCAAGAATAAATTCGTCAGGGCCTATTTTTAATCTGCGTGTTCTATTTTCAGTTTACCAGCTTTCTGGCTTCACTTCAGAAAATAAAATTTAGCTGCTGTAGTGTTATTGTCCCCGAAGGTCCTGCCCACCCATAGCTACCCCCAATGTGCAACTGGCTTGCTCAGCACAAGATTTTGAATCGCCCTGAAAAAAAATTCTTGAGAGTTTGAATCTCGGACAAGGTTCCCAATTGTGTAACACTAATTTCGGAGGCAACTTTTGTTTTTTTTAACAAATTTCCTTGCTGTCCTGCCGTAAAACTAGGGTTTTTATGATCAAGTGATGCACGTTGGCACTGGTCAACAGTTTTAGCGGCGATCCGACCCCTGGGTACTTACAAACAGAATGATATTTGAGTGTCCGTTAGTTCAGTCTGACATTCACACACTAACTCCGTAGGCCACACTAACTAGCGGTATTTATACTAGCCCTGGCCACTGGTGACAAGTTGTAAGTGTCCCAGAGGGTCTGAGGCTTTGTTGCATCATGAAGGTTGTTTCCATACGCCACTGCACTTCCGTTATGGTATAACCTTGGGAGAGGTCGGAGGTCACATGTTGGTGTGTGAGGGCATTGCATCCTTGGGGTGGAGAGCCAATGACAGCTCTTTCTCATATTTTGGCCATTTCCTTATTCTGTGATTGAATTTTGCCCATGACTTCTTAATTTTGATGACGAACATTCCCCATCAGGTTAGGCACCTACCGCAAGTTTAACTCAATGTGGTTAGCGTGAGTCCAACTTACGCATTTTCAACAGTTGATTATTTGAAGGGCAGGTTATCGCCAACAGTCACTGGCAGTAGTCAGGGGGATGGGGAGGGCAGTTGGTGGCTTCCCTATTCCCCTGAATATTGACAAGTAACACAGCCAGTTACAAAAAGTATTACTGGTTCCTGACAATTTCTGTATTTGCAATTTGCATAAACAGCGAACTCAAATGGTTTAGATCATGTGGCAAAGATGTGTACTAGGGTTAATTCAATAGCCAGATTTGTACACAAAGAGAGTTATTTAGAACTTCATGAGCCAGCAAATTTGTTTACAAAACGCTAATCAAATCAAAGTTGGGTAATTGTGATACAGTTCGACACCCATCTACTGGGTACCTGACCATCGACCATGGGATTATTTTAAAGGATCTACAGGAGATTCGTACTCGCCTGGAAACAAAATTCTAGGATTTTTCAGGACCTGTCGATGTAAATTCAAGGAGCACAAACAAATAATAAACGTGGCTTCTTTTTTCGTGGCTTCTTTATTCTTTTACTTTTTTTTAGATGGCCTTTTTTTTCTGTAGCTTCCAATATTAACTTCTTTGCCTTGCGTATAGCAAATTTGATTTCAACGAACGCAAGCCCCTACCCCATTTATATATATTAGATTGGTTTGGGGCAGGATTGCCCCCGACCCCCCCCGCGCGGGCCCGGCGGTTTGGTGATTCCGCCGCTGGTTCGGTCAATAGTTAAAGGTAAAAGGAAAACTAAGCCTAACGTTTCCGGAATTTTCATTTGCAGCTTGCACTTTGTCGGTCAATATTAGTTACCGAAGTAACATCATTAAAGAGAAACCCCATCACTATTTTCACACACCCACGAAAGACAAAAGTTCATTACGGCAATGTTTAAACCGCACCAAGCCTTGCCTTATCCAGACTAAATTATTAAAGGTCAGTCTGCAAGTCATCGCTTCCTAAGACTATCGCTACCCGCGTGCGAGAAGTGGACTCGTTGTCCAAGAGTGTCTAACCACTAAAACGGACTTTATGTCGTAATTATTTGTCGTTAACAGTTTATTATTCACCCAACCTGCGACATGAAATATGCATATTCGTCTTTCTGTAAGCAATATCTTAAACCAATCGAACTTTCGCAGCCATTCACACCCTGAAGGAATTAATCCATAAAGGAGCGTAGCACAGAAGCCAACATTTTTCTTGTCTAATTTTCATTGTCCAATACATGGCTGGATGGAAGGAGGAGATAGAAACTGTCAAAAGGACTTTGAATTAGTCAGAGAAAGATATCAAGTTTACCTTTGAGCTTGAATGCGAAGGACGGTTGCCATTCTGGACACCACTGGTATTAGTCGTGGAAGTGGAGGCAAGCTGAGGTGGGTGTGGCATGTCAAACCATCTCAAACTGGTTGGGAAATAGCCTTTCTGATCAGGGCGTCCACAGATGCAGCTTTGGCTGTCATGAAGCGTGAGATGTTGAGGATTAGCAGAAGACTGATGACACGAAGTGAAGGTGAAAAGCATTTCAGGAGCTAAATTCCTGGAGTTGGGCAATCCGGCAAGGCACATCAACGAGACCATAAAGGATGCAAAGGCGCCTTGAAGAAGAAGACAGGGGAGCTTCCTAACACACCTACCGAGAAGAGGTGAGGTTAAACATGCTCTCAAGAAAGTTGGGATCAAGTGTTTTTTTGAAAAATTCCCCCAACTGTGAAGAGGGTACTTGAACACAGAGTAAGGGCATTCGACAACAGTATTTGACGATGAATGCTGGAGGGTATTGGGGCTCGAGGGTATTGAGCATGCTTGGTGCATTCACATGTACTCTTCGTCTTACCACCTGCTGTCTATGGGTCTCATCAATGTAGGTGGCAATGCACATCATACGTGGAACTTTGTGGGCCACTCCTCTCTGTGTAAGCGGGTTGATGTGTGGACCACTCCACAGAGAGGAGTGGTCTACAAAGTTCCATGTAAGACGTGCAATGCTACCTACTGTACATTGGATTAAGACAGCATGGAAATGCAGCGAGAAACTACGACTCCACCAAGGGAATTGCTGCACATACGAGGAATACAAAACACGAATTTGCATGGGATAGAGCAGACGTGTTACGTATGTCTTATGTGGTGCACGACAGACACTTAAGAGCTTTAGAATCTCTTGCAATCAACAGATTTGAAACCAATCACACGCCACTGATGAACCTTGCCTGACCAAGCTACGCCAACATCAACCAGCTGGTTAGTCCAGATCTTGGCGCCGATCTGGATAGGCAGTGGAAAAGCCAAATCCCACTCAAAGTAGAGATCTGTGGTTTACGGACTAACGCGAATTCAAACATAGTGTACAAATTGATGCTGTGATGTGACTTTTCAATATTTTTCTCGCAAGAATTCTGACGAAGGTGAATCACCGAAAATTCAAGTGTAGGACCTTTTACTGTGTTCTTCAAAGATGGTGATGTGTTTTGTTCTCATTCTTTAAGATGCCTTTTAAATACCATTTTGGTTACCAGTTGCCAGTGTTTTCGAGCGTGTGGAAGAAGAACCAACAACAACAGCCTATGAAAGCCCAGTACAGCTTCCCTCCACCATGGCAGCCGTGTACTGGGCTCTTGCAAGGACTGCCCGAAAGGGTATATTGGCGAGTAGAGACACAGCATTAGCACAAGAGTTGATGGGCACATCCAATCAACCAATAACATTGATAGGAGAAGAACAATTGCTTCACACAGTGACCATTATGAACACCAAGTCTGCTGGTAGGGAACGAAAGTGTTACTATGATCTAACACTTACCAGGATTCCTATCTAAGGCCCTTGAATTCTTGGCCATCCAACACTGTCAAGACCTTGTGAGGTGGGCTTCACAGCCCGGCAACGTGGCTACCTCGCAATGCCTTCCGATTGCGCATACCCCTCCCTGCCTTGATGAATGAACAGAAGTTGTAGCTTGGCTTGGCTACGCAATGGGTGTATACTTCTATTGTTATTAAGCCTGTTGACTATTACTATAGTTTTCGTGATTTATCCGGGCAGAGTAGAATTAATTATCACAATTGGCACCCATGGACAGATATAGTACCAGTAAGTGTTTTCTTTTTCATTTTCATGGCGTTTCCCTATAAACCTTTTGGTGATTTTACAGTGCGTGCATCTTACGGACTTTCGAACGCAGTGAAGACCGTTAATGAGCGGAAAATAAGAGCGCGATTTTACTTGGTCAAAAACTTTGGTGAGTACTCTCTTTTTATTACAAAACGTCTTGTGAACAACGAAGTTTGTTTTGAGTGCCCTTTCAAGTGGATTTCACGACGAAATTGTGTGAGCACCAGCATAACGACTTTGCGTGGCAACATATTTTTTTTTATGGTGCACAAAGGTGTTGACTTGTGTTCAGCGAGCGAACATGGCTACTTTGTGGGATGCAAGTGCTTTCCACACATTATTTCGAAGCTACTCGTCGCTGGGGGGATTTGGATGCAGTTGCTTTTCCTCCAAAGTTCTATGACTTTCAAGGAAGAGTGTGCTTGTTTCCACATCAACTTCTGTCAGCCAAAATGCTTTGGTGCTTCGCAGAGAATTTAACATCATGTCGATTGGGTGGTACGACGACTTTCAATTGGATGGATCGGTTGTGCCACAGACCGCTTTCTACTTTCCTGGCTTGCACCTATCGATATGCGAACGATTCATTACTTTTTCCGACAGCGATATCGAGAGGGATCTGGCCGGTGAAAACTACAGGCACCTACCATATGTGCAGTGCCAACTCTCCCTACGAGTTTTATCCTGGGCGTTACGGCATGCAGACTGTTACGACTGAACCCGATTCGATTACAACGTTATGAATCTCACAAAGTCACTTGGGTCTGGGATTCGCTTCCAACTCGGTTCATCTCAAAGGATATTGGTCGTCTCCTTTGTTATTACGGGATGATGGATCAATGGGCTAATTGTGGATAAGCTTTTTTTCCCTATCTATATTACGATGTTCAGTATTGGCGCTTCGAACCAATACCGATATTACCGATCCCGTGCATCGGGGGAAGTCTACGCTGTGTTGAACTTGCACGTGGATAGTAACGTCACCATGCGTCGCTATCCGTGGCACACACACCTTGCCAATTGGACTGCTCTGACTATTCTCGTGGGAGTGGAATGCGGCGGCTCTCATCATTCTCGATGGTTGTCATGGTTATGGAGATTGACAGACGGAGAACGGATAGTGCTAGTGCGCGAAGGAGCTACGCAATGAACTGTTTCGACGTGGCGCCTGCAAAAGCAATTTGGAAACTGGAATTAAAGAATCTCGCGTTTCCTTTCTTTCTGTTAGACTGAAACGGAACTTTGGGAACAATTTTTGCTGTTATTGTTTTTACTTGTAATTTGTGTGTTATGTTTGGCTCATTGTGCTGTGCTGGAAGTTATGGCTTTCGTCGCCAACTAAGGGTGCAGGGCAGGTTTACGTAAAATCACTTAGGCTACAGTGATGCGAAAGAGTTACTGCACCGAGAGTTAACGAAAGTAAGTGTTGTGGAGTGCTTTGATGCGATTACGTAAAACATAAAATTTCTTGGGAGTTTATTTCGAGTTGCGTTTGATGATTTGCTGACTAGCTGGCAGTGATGTTGTTGTTTGGACCGAAATGTTGCTTGCAGCTCGATCTGGTGCACTCAGGAATGTTATGCCTTAGCTGTTGTTGGGTACGACTTGCAGTAATGTTGTCTTGGGTGTTTGCCTTCTCGAGTAACTGTGGGTTTTTCCTGTGTTTTGCGCCTTTCGGTGGGAATTGATCACCCCATGTGGAAGAAGCCACTTCTAGTGTATGGGAAGAAACTAATAATGAGATTGTTGGGCACTCTCGATCATGTTTGTTAGAGGTTAGCGGTCGCAAGACTAAACGGCTAAGGGTATGGTACGATCGAACGCTACTTTTACAAATTTCAGTGTGGTTTTCCCTGTATAGTAATTGTTGGGGGAATGATGGGGAGTTGTACTTTGCTGGTGAATGGTTGCAGAAACATCATTAAACTTGTAATGACAACAATCTCACAAATGCAGAAGTAATTAGAAAATTTGTTTTGACGATCTTGTTTCGAACAGCTGGTGTGCAGCTAATTGACAAATTTTTTTTGGGCAATTGGATTTAAAGAACCTTACTGTAGCAATGTTTTGCGGTTGGTTCGAACGGGTTGTTTTTGTGGACTTTCATTGGAATTATTTGGAGAACTAGGAGTAGCTCTGTAAGGAGAACTTGGAAATGATGTCTATGTTAAGTTTTTCACTGCTCTACTAGTAGACAATTGTGCACTGGAGTGGCGGTTAATTTCGTCCAGGATGATTTAACAAGTTTGCACTGGAGTTTTCCGTAACCCTTGCTCGATGACGTGTTTGGCGGCATTTAACCGTACCGATTTTCTGTTGGTCAATTAAGTGTCAACCTTTACAATCTTCCGAGTGTGGAGCAAATGTAAACGAAAAATTTGAAACCTGGTTCAATGTCACTTTCAACCTGGTGATTACGCATGACTATAGCGTGGGTGTTCACTCAAAATGAAATTACTGTGTTGCAAACTATACGCCCTAGGAAGTAAGGTAATGCATGCTTGTCGTAGCAAGAATGCTAAGGATTTGAAGTAGCGATAGTCCGATATAGATATCGCTATAATCTGTATTTATCGGTATTTTTGCCATATAGGTATCGGACCACTATACGGCTTCCGATACAGATATTTGTTACGCCAAGAAACGCAGCTGTCTTCCCTGCAAAAGTGACACCAAGCGTGGCAAAAGCAATAACCAAGTGAGAAAATGTAGCAGGTGACAGTTCCAATGCTCTTAGTTTTATAACAACCAACTAAAATCTAACTGAGAAGATGAATGTACTGAAGCCATAAGTAGGAGTAAAAGTAAAATGCTGTTATTGCTGCACAGAACTTTTTAGGATAATCTCAACAGTTGGAACCCATGCAAAACCAGAAACCGAAGTTGCATTTTTCTGTATGAACTTTAAACTTTTAGTCGTGATTTTTTATTATTATTATCGGTATCAACATCGGTATCGTATTGATTTACCCTTCATCAGTATCGTATCGGTAAAAAGTCATATCGGCCGATCCCCAATTTGAAGTTTGTGTAGCGCTGGTTGCTAAAGAGAACTAAGTTACTTGGAGAACAATGTAAATTCTCACTGGATGTGCAATATCGTGTCTCGTGTGTTCCATTGAACTGCTTCAGTCTTGTACTACCTCTTTGTAAAGGGGGTTGTGTCCTCAAAAGGAGGGTGATTGTGAGGTGGGCTTCACTGCCCACCAACGTGGCTACCTCACAATGCCTTCTGACTGCACACACCCCTCCCTGCCTTAATGAATAAACAGAACAGTTGTGCTTGGCTTGGCTATGCGATGTATGTCTATTGTTATTAAATCTGTTCACTATTACTAATAGTTTTCGTGGTTTATCTGGGCAGAGTAGAAGTAATCATCACAGCCTTGGAAATTCTTTAATGAATGTTCAAGAACTCTCTCATAAACAGGTCTTGCAAATCATCACTCCGGAGCTGCAGGATCGACAGAGTTAGCAATGGAAGGACTTCCTAATACCACCACCACCGGCCATATGAAGATGGCAGCACCAGCACCACCCAGCCTAGCTGACTAAAGGCCAACTGTGGAAGTGCGTAAAGTTCATATGTGGTTGTTGGTCCATTAGTGTGTATGGTGGGTGTATGCGTGAAGAAGGTGGCAATGCAAAGCCACTAAAAATTCGCACGAACCCAGCAATGGACTTGTTTTAATTTCAGGTGTTGCGTTGAGTGAAGCAAGAAGTAAAAACAAATCTATGTTTGATGTTTTGAAAACTGTACAAAAACCAACACAAAATTGGTTAGCTTCAGTTTTCACAAAAAACCGAAAGTTCGAAACCATCCCTACGTGCTGATACTTTAAATAATCGAGGGTGACTTTTTTCATACAGTATAATTCAGTTAGATTTTACATATATCTCAGATTTCGACATTCAAGTAAGCCACTTAAAACCAGCTTGAAGAGATTTTCAATAGCACAAATTTCAAGCTTCCTGGTGAGAAATTTCAAGTAACTGGTGAGAAATTATTTCTATATCAGTAAAGTATCGGCTCGGCATCTACATTATTAAAAACATACGATATGCGTGGGTGTAACTCTACTGCTACAAATTTAAGACTCCTACAATGATGAGAGTAACGCCAAATGAAACACAATTAAATTACATTCCGTTAGGCCAACTTCATTGCTGCAACTTGATTTTTTGCGAACTTTAAAATAACTTTCACCTTAATCTCGGCACAGTTTCGTACAGAAGACACAGAGTCTTTCTAATTCCTTGTGAGTCTTGCTTGTTGAGTGTCTTCTGTGTGAAACAGTGAGAAAATGGAAGGTGAAAGTTATTTTAGAGTTGTTCAAAAGTTGCATAGCACTAGTAATGATGTTTTGTGATTTTGTGCCACTCAAAAATGCGAAAAACTGCTCTGAAAACTGTACATGACATCAAAGTTCGTTCAGGCAAAAATTTGCGTGAACAAACTGACCTTTCAAAATAAACTCGAGTCCAAAATAAAAAAATAAAAAATTAATGCTTAAACCGGCGAATGTTTTACAGTACAAAATAACAGAAACAAGACATATAGATCTCAAATGCAGTAGGAATTCAAAATAATTACACGACTAACAATGCTGCTGCTGTGTTCACTTTACTGACACATTGTTGACATGTCATGACTTTGAATTTTCAATTAATTCATGTTAAAATTTGTGACAAACAAATCATCTTGAAGCTAATAGGTTTGCGGATCTATGATCGATAATTTTTACGTGCGAGCTGAATAGTTTGGCTTTAAACCCACTTTGTGGTAACGTTTTTCAAGAAGAAAACTGTAGTTGAAGAAATACTGTTTTTCATCTTCAGAACTTCAGAATATTTAAGTTACATAATGGATTTTTGAAAAACAGTTACTGTAGATGAAGAAAATTCGAATCCCACTTTGATATCGAATTTCGGCATTATGCATTGAAAAAGAAAAAATTAGACTGAGATGCTCTGGAAATTAACTAAATTATACGAAGAGTGGATCGACACCAATAGAGCGAGTGAAGCGAATGTCTCACCACCAAAAGTCCCTGCACGAACAATTTTTTTGTCTTGTAGCAGACACTTGTTTAAAATGTGTGTATTATAACCAAGATGTGAGATCACACAATGGCAAGACTTAACACAATTTCATTTTCTGACAAAATTCAAGCTTTTTATTGTGTACGCTAGCTCTTAACAAATATGAAGGTGAAAAAAAAAAAGAAAAATAAACTGCCTGCCCGCCAGCATGGAAAAAAAAATTTTTGTCTGAGAAACAAATGAATTTTTAATGGTCTAAACTATTTGCCTTGGCCGAAAATTTCGACCTCTGTATTCTAAATAATTTAGTTTTCAAGGCTAAGCTTGTAGTTTTAGGGTATAAACTCCTGATAAAGCCATAGCTGTTAGAATACTGATTTAACTGCAAAGTAACATTTGCATATTGTACTGTTATTTTACCTTCAAATCTCTTTTATTAAAAACCAACTGTATACAAGAATTAGTTACTTCGCAACAACTTTGTCCACCAGTAGTTTAGTCTTTCTCCTATCCTTATTCTAGATATTTTTCCTTATATTATCCTTATATTAATCCTTATATTAGATATTTTATATTAGATATAGTAGATATCCTTATATTAGATATTTTTCTATTTCACTGAACATATTGCTTTTGTAGACATACCTTTAACATTTGCACCAGTCCACTATGGGTTTTGTTCACTATTAACATACCTTTAGCATTTGCGTCAGTTCACTGTGGGTTTTGTTCACTGAACAACTATAATACACGACAAGATGATGTCGAATTGGCAAGCCCCAAGCAATAGTCGGAGGATAGGCAGATTCCCACATGGCCAACATGGAAAGCAAGTCTTCTCCAGGAGCAACGGTTAATCCTGTTTCTTCTTGCAGTTCTCTAAGGACAGCTTCTTCTAGCGTTTCATTGGCTTCTGTGGATACAACAATATAAAAGATGAACTGTAGTTACAATGTTACGCTGCATATTACAACCCAGACAACATACAGTAGTGAGA
Organism: Lithobius niger; assembly: GCA_023313725.1. Classification (NCBI taxonomy): domain Eukaryota; kingdom Metazoa; phylum Arthropoda; class Chilopoda; order Lithobiomorpha; family Lithobiidae; genus Lithobius; species Lithobius niger. The sequence goes on along the minus strand of JAHWFP010140395.1, from coordinate 5,184 downwards.
AGTAAAACAAATATTAAGTCCCAAAGCTAACCCAGGCAAGAGTAACATTTAATTTTTTTGCGGCCCGCCCCTGGATATATTGAGGGGTGCCCCGATTGGGGGGAGCCAAGTTTGTAAATTGATCAAATCACTCTATGGCTTGCGCCAGTCGGAGGGGGGGGGGGGGGAGACGCTGATTTTTGGAGATGAGGAGTGTGGTGAGGAAGTATGAATTTCAACAACGTCGATTGGACCCCTGTCCTTTCATTTGACGCGTCAAAAGTGACATGATTTTTATGGTAATACACATGGATGATATGCTTTTTAGCGCCCCCGACACTCTTATCTACCTTGCTATGAAAGACCTCGGCCACCACTTCACCCTCGTTGAAACTATGAATACACTTTTATTTGGGGCTTCTGATTGGTCCCACACATCAACAAGATACGCAGGAGTTTCAGATGGAAGATTCGACGCGTGTGTCCACTCCTTTCCTTGTTTCAGTCAACATAGACGAATGTGAAGAGTCACCTCTCGAGTACCAAAACGATAACTGTCCACTAAAGCATAAGATTCATCTAAGCTTAACACGTATGTCAAACAGGTAATTCTCCCCATTTCCAAACAATAGCAATGGGTGGGATCATTTGCGGCCCCCTAAGTAAACACCTTGCGGTCTTAGGTCAGAATGTAAGCATTCGTTCGATAATCTGGATCTCGATAATAAATTACGAGTAGCTGTACGTACTTCAACAACATTGTGCAACAATGTTTCAGACAGCAGCCTCCCCCGACGGATGTAACCAGTAACTCTGATGTCACCAATATTTGAATACGTGGACATTTGATCTATCTATATTTTTGTAACAAGATTGTAACAGAAATAATGTGGACCCTGTATCAAACAGGAAGGACGCAAACTTTTCACTTACCCTTCTGGGTGGAACACATCTGTTAAAACTAGAATTTACCAGATTTTGTACTGAAATGTTTTCCAGAGCTGAGACAGAATTTGGCCCACTGGCCGTTGATAGGGAAAAGGCTTGGTGAGTTTGGCATAAAAAGGCCACATGTTGTCCATTGTTACCACAGTTATTGTAGGCAGACTCTGTTCTCAGTGCTGAGAGTTTTGAAAGTTTCGTCGCCGGCGGTTTGGCGCTCGATACGCAAGGTCAATCACCTCAGAAACGTCTTGAATGGGGTCTTGGGGACGATGTAAACTGGTGGTATGTTGCCACATGTACGAGCTGTATGTCCATAGCCAAAACAGGGGAGGCAGCGCGCGCCACATGGGTAGAAACTGGGATCCACTGCCTCACACTCGCGAAAGTTGTGACAAAAGACAATATTTTGGCGAGCATCGTGGGGGCTCGGGATGTGCAACACCATCAGAGAAAGTGTCCTGTGGTCTCTTGCATAGCATAACAGTTATCGTTTTGGTAATGATCGTTACTCTGTTGAAAAACTCGGCTTCGCCCTGAAGGAGTAGGTGAGGGGTGAGGAGTCGGGTGAGTAACGCTCTGGTAGTAAAAACGTTGTCTGTAGATGCTGGGGTTAGCAATCCCTCGTCTTGGTTATACGTAATACTAACTGTCAAATCCCGTTGGACGAGGAGGAAAGTTAAGGCTTGTCCGCTCCGTTGGAATGCTTCACGGGCGAGATGCCTCAAAGAAGCTAATGGCATGCATCAAGCTCTGGAAGTTGGTCGCCTGTTAGAAGTTATTTCTTCGTAGAGGCTTCTAGCGCTACGGATGTAGGAAGCCATGTCTTCGTCCACCAGCATCCTTATCTTGACGAGATCAGCGAGTCGGTTTAGTTGGTGGTCATGGCCAGTCCTGGCATAATCAGCAGCGAGGCGGTTCCAAACAACTCTAGCATGAGGGATTGCTTGAAACTGCACGTACAGGTCCGGGCTCATCGTCCTCATCATCACAACCAAGCACATGTTGTTTAGTGACTGTCAACCATCAATTTCAGCTGGTGTAGCAACCAAGGGACCTGGGGGATGTTGGAAGAGTACGGCAGGTTTTCATATCTCGTCTCTGGCGTGACAGAGAAATTGTGCACGCCTCGCCCTGTAGTTTTCGGTAACACTTAGGGAATTCCCTTGTAGAATCTTCCACTATTCGGGTGGCTGAGGCTCTGGCAGGTACATGCGTAGCTCCCATTGTTGAGCCATAGTGTCGTAATAGGGTCTTGTAGGGGCTTAATGCCACTCTTGTTGTCGTCATCGTCCTCGAGAAAAGGGTTGAAGGGTTGAATGGGTTATTTGAAAAAGCGTTTTATCAGCTTATGACTGGTAGACGAGAAAGCTATAGAGGACTGCAAAATACGAGCCCTCTACCACGTGTGGGGGAGGAAGGAACAGAACGTGCACGAAGCAATCTAAGGACCTTTTAAGTCGGCCCAGGTTGGCCTTCACACTCTCAGACCCTGCCCACCCCGATAAATTTGACTGAGGCCGTGTTATGATCGTTTTCCAGACACATTTAAAGCTTTAAAGTAACCTCATCCTGCAATGCCTTCATCTGCAACAGTCTGCCATCAAACAGTAAAACCCCACTGTTGGGAGGAGAAAACAAGAAGCAAAACAAGATTTCTGGTCTTATGTGAATTTATTCTTCTGTGCCAGTAAATAATTCGTTGCTGCCTCACGAGATTGACATCCTACTGTAAGAAATCGCCTTTGCTTCTCTCGATACAGTTCGGATGGGAAGCCTCACTATCCAACATTATTTTGGGGGAAAGCCTCTTTAAATCCTTAACAAGGTACACACTTCAAACAATGTACGAACCCATTAGTATTGGTTCGAACCGGAAAGGAAGATGAAATATCAAAGGCTAGTCTTGACAGTCATCCCTAGTCCTAATAAAAATGGCGGAATTGGCAGCTATTTTTCTCGTCACCACAGCAGGAAAAAACACGTCTGCACCGTTAAAAAGCAGAGTCCAAAAAATAAAAAATTCAAGAAAAAATACAGTTCCCATCCAGACCAAGAGAGAAAGGCAGAGTTTAGGCATTGTTACACTAGCAAGGGAGGCAGTAACAATACAAAAGACAAAGACAATGTACAAGAGCTTTAGCAAAATTCATACGGTTTACTTGGAAAGTCAGCATCAAACAACGATCACCATTCACACACTTTCTTTGAACTCAAATCATATTTGTGTTGCTTGTTGGGCTTCAACAAGGAACATGAATGTGATTTGAGTGCGGACAATTCGTTAATGTGCCTGACGAAGACAGATGTTTTCGTATATGCTGTAGAAAATTCGTACGATATAGGATTGGAAGTATCAGTCTACGATATTTGAGCGAATACATCTGAAGTTTTTGAAGAATGATGTGAATGGTGATCGTTGCTTTCCTAATGACAAGAGCTTTAGGGTGTACAGAGTACCATTATTAAGCAACATTGGGAAACAATTCCGGGGACGAAGACAATAGGGGCATGACAATTAAGTGCAGGTGCCTTAATCATTATCAAGCAAGCCACAACAATTTTAAAATCACTACATGCAAGTGCAACCCATTATTACTAAGTCGTATTGGCCGAGCAAGCCCTAGTTTACGTCCCGATACTTACGAGAAACTCTACAAAAATAAATACAACGTTTGCTCAACTAAACTTGCGTTTACCAAAAAGGAGTAGGTGCCAAAAGAGGCGGAAAATATGCAGATTATCAACGGTAAGTATAATAAACTAAGCATTAGCCAACTAAATGGTATGGCACTAAGGAAGTGCAAGTAGAAAAATTTTAATTCGAGTCGAGCCGAGCCGAGTTTGCAACCGAAGAATCGAGTATCGAGCCGAGTTCGAGTATTTGATGGAAATATTTTGTTTGCAATTTTCCCTTTAATTTGTTAAGATAATAGGAACAAAGATGATGCTTAGTTGACTGTGTGGGTGATGGTTTTCCAGTTTTAAGGATATAACTTGAAAATGGTTTGAGTTACTGACTTTTAATCTGCACCACTGGAAAGCTCTCGTCGAGACGATCGATTTGGTATATCAGAATGTCAAAATCGGTAAAAAAAATTGACAAAGTTATCACAATTTCGCCAGATTCGAGTTTTTCGAGTATGGACACGAGCAGCGAGCCGAGTTCGAGTACAAGTTACATACTCGGCTCGAATTTTTCGAGTATCGCACATCCCTAAATGGCACTATTTTCTTCTTCTCAATTTACTCAGAAAAAATAGGCTACTTTCTCAGAAGCAACAGTTCATAATTTACAATTTCATTATATAATCACTAGCATATTTTGTTTGTATTTGTAGAGCTTCTCTTGTTATCTCATTACAACGACCAGGTTTTGATAAGACTTTCTGCGAAAAAATGAACCATCTTCTACTTTGAATGTTCGAAATCCATTGATCACAAATGCAACGCTCAAATTCAAAAACAAACATACATTCAATATGGTATTTTGTGAATTACAATGGCCGTCAAACCCTAACATCAAGTTCCGGATTAGTAAAGAGCTGGTGGGATACCTCTCGCGCAAATGGAATCGTGCGAGCATTGAGCAGACGACACGTGAGAAATACAGTGGGCAATGGTTTCCACGCTTTTCAGAAACACTAGCACTTGTGGCAATGTAAAACAGAAGCAAGTATAAGAAAGGAAGCCTGAAGAAGATGGGAGAGACCGAAATTAACACCACTCGGACTATAAGGCCTATCGAAAATTCACAAAATACCGTACTGAATCTTTAAAAACATCGTTAAAATCCGATCAGCATTTTTTCTGCCGAACAGATTCTGATACGATCAGCCACAAATTGATTGGTGTACCGATCCGATTTAACCGAACCGCTCGCTACAGATTTTTAACAATTTTTTTTCTGGCTTACACAAACTTGGAGGCTAACAAATTTGTAGGCTAATGAAAACATTGGAATACATTTTTTTTTACCCAAATAAAAGTAAAAATTTGTTAACCTTAGCCTACACAATGTAAAACATGTAGGCGTAGCCTAAATTAAAACAAAAGGTAACAAACATGTGGAGAAACAGAATTTATTTATTGTCAAGGGCCTGGTAAAAATCGAAATTCTGTAGGTTTTTGTTCGTCGAACCGATTTTTGCCGATCGGCACAAAATCTGCCAAAATCTGTTCGGCACAGCCTTACTGAATGTATTTTTGTTTCTGAATTTGAGCGTTGCATTTGTGATCGATACGACTTTCTATTTACCCAGT
>JAHWFP010140394.1:1163-15430 GCA_023313725.1 Lithobius niger | reverse complement strand
AAAAAAAAAAAAGAGACTACTAAAAAAAGGGAATAGAAAAAGAACAGGAAAGATGTGCGGTACTGTGAAGGATGGAGGAGTGAGTTGGAATTTTACAAATTTGAAGTTAGAATCGTGACTATGTATAGTCGCTGTCCCTTTTGTTTGTGTTATTGAACGGATGTCTTTTGAATTCTATTCACTCAGCAGAGCGCGCTTCTCACTCTACTTCCTTCCGGTTGTTTCGCCTCATTCCGTTTTGTGACGGTGGTGGCGGTGGTGCCTCGGTGGTTTCCGTTTCCGGTTTGCATTAGTGTCATAAATTAGGCCCTTTTATTCTGACATGTATGACCCATTTCCGGTCTCCCTCTTGTGTGTGTGTGTGTGTGTGTGTGTGTGTGTTTGTGTGTGGAATCAAAACGTCACTTTTGTGCTTAATGTCACGACGTCGTAAAGGCATTGCTCTTGTTTTTCTGCACACAGCACCACCACGTTTGCGATAATAGTTGTTGTCGTTGTTGTTTAGCGTAAGCACTTTGTTGGTTTATTTGTGTAAAGAAAGGCTTTGTTGGCAGTATTATCCCGTCACCTCTTTTTGTTTGTTTCCCGTACTCAAGCCGGGAGTTATGCCAAAACTTTGTTGGCAGATTTCCCTCAACAGTTTGAGGTTTGTATACGAAAAAAAAAGTTTTAACTTCAAACTTTCTTCTCTATTAGGGTGCATGCACTACAAGTTTTATTGTCGGCTCAAAGTCGTAAGCTATTTGTTCTACTCATTTGGCTCTTGGTTATTGTGTAACGTGACTTGCTGCTTTGCCCTGTAATCGCCCCAGTGAACGCTCATTTTGTGTACAAGTTTAGTCCGTGGATACTGTGTTAACGTATTTGCGGAGTAATATGCAACGGTTCTGCAGCATGTGCTCTTTATGGCACCCATCGGTTGGGCGAACGAATGCAGGAGGCATAGCCTGGCAGACGTTAAGCACTTGTGTTGACCACTGTCCTGCGCTTGTTGGGGAGCCCATAGTGACGTCACCCCCAGCTCGCCATAGTGGTTCCAAGACGTCACTGCGGAAGCAACTGATCAGGGCTCTACTACAATATCGGCCAGATCTTGGATGAAAAATAGCATACGCTACTGGATTGGACAATATGGCCACCGTAAGTGCCGTTGATGAGGTTGATTTGTCTTGTTGCCGCTTTCTGTCAACCGAGGAAGACTCCTTCAGTACAAAAGAATGCTGCCACTCTTCCTGGAAACACTTTCTGGATAAACGAATATGTCGCAATTTACTGAAGAGCTGTGTGCCGTCGAGAAATGTAATTAACTTTGTGGCAAAAGGCCATACGGAAATTTATAAATAATAATAAATAAATAATAATTCGTTGCGGGAGCAACAGGACACGAAAGGACAATGAAGTCACTGACAGCGAGCCTAGTAAAACAGCGTACAATTAAGGGAAAAAATAGAAAAAGAAACAAAACATGAGTCGAGAAATGGGCAACACCAGGACTATAGCGCGACACCTAGGTAATTACAAAATTGTATAAAGCATGGCAAATTTCTATGTTGCCAATTGTCAACTGTTGGAAGCACAGGAAGCCATAACACACTAGTTACGAAATAAAATTAAAACCAACATGGTTTACGTTTCAAGAACCTCGACAGATTTTGGTTGTTTAATTCCGCACGAAATTTATCAATGGTAGCAGAGGAGACAGCAGACTCGGGCAGAGCATTCCAAACCTCAACCACACGATGGGAAAAGAAGTTTACACGACAGTTTAAGTGTGCTGGTTGACTTCTGAGTTTAAGTGAATGGCCGCGTGTTAAGCACATATTATTGTGCTCAAAAAAAGGAACTGCTAGAGGAAGTTTGTCATGTATAATTTTAAAAGTCAAAATCAGATCCGTCTTTAGGCGTCGAAGTTCAAGTAATTCCAATCTTGCAGACCGTAAGCGCTCAATGTAGGTGAGATTTCGTAATCCTGGTAAGGACTTCGTAAATCTCCGCTGGACAGATTCAATTCTGTCGATGTCCTGCAGCAAGTAAGGCGACCAAACCGGGCTTGCATATTCCAGGATAGGACGCACAAAAACTTTGAAGGCCCATACTTTGGTTTTAAGGTCGCAAGCAGAAAAACAGCGGTTTACAATAGCTAAGCGTTTAAATGCCGTTGCAGTGATTTGGGAACAATGATGACTAAACTTTAAGTCCCTGCAAAACCAGACGCCGAGATCCTTAACAGAATTTACATCTGGTAGAGCATTTTCGTACACGTGTAAGCTATTTATTTGTACACGTGTAAGCTATTTTCTGGGTGATTACTGGGAATAAGTTCGTGGATTACTAAGCTTTTTTGTCAGTTGCCGCTATTTGGCAGCAGATGGCGGGACTCTACGTAAAATATTCACCGATACTATTTGCTTGGCCAATTCCCGAACAGACCTCAACGAAAGGAAATGTGCCACTCGTGGCTGCCATTTTGTGTACTCCTCTAATATCGTTGTAGGTCGGGCCGTATAGAGCAGTGACACAACGTAGTATTATTGTATATAACTATGCTGGAGCCTTAATGGGTTAGCTGCAAGGGGCACTGCAGAGAGAAACAGAAGGGCGTCATACTGAAACCGATGCTGTGAAGAGTGATTTCTTAGACCTAAAACGCGCGATTTTTGTTGTTGGAGAAAACAACGTTATTTTAAGCCTAAGAAATCCGCTATTCCGTTGTTTTTCCCTCCATTTTTATGTAGTGCACCTTGTAGTTATGCCCTCCTAAACCCATACTGGTGCCAATCTTGTGCCAATATGGCGGCAAATGTCACTGCTCTATAGTTTACTGGCCATGAACTTACTCACCGACTCAAGGAAGCTTCTTTTTTACGAATCCACCCATTCAAGATGGCGGACTTACAAGTTATTGTTCACTGGGATTATTTGTGCAAACCTAAATAAACGGGAGCAATTATCATCACGCAGAGCGTACGTTTAAAGAAGATAAGTCACTCATATAAGTAATAACGTACTTGACGGTACGTGGTTGCGATGGTGAGCATATGGTGAACATAATTCCTTTCTTTCGTGACATTGGGCACCAACTCTCATCGATTCATCCAGTGAGTACGTTCTAAAACTATTGACTCGTGGAAGTAGCCCGTGTTGGTGTAATCGGTCGCTGAGCTGACCAGGGAATTTCGGTTAATGCTCCTTGTCACGTCGCAGGAATAATGACATTCTACATCTAAGCGTGCGAAGATGATGTGCCGGAAGTATTCCACAGGTTGAAAAGCTCCTAATAATCATATTTAAAATGGACTTTTGCGTAGTCGGTGAATGAAGCCTTTGTTTTTGGAACCCTAAGGTAAAGGAAAAAATGAAAATAGAGGGGCATTCGTGTTACGACACTTGGGTCATCACAAGGCATGAGAGCCTTCCTCGTGTCAGCTGATTTCCTCTTTTCTTCTTTGCTCTTTTTAGCTGATTTCCTCACTTTTTAGCTTTGCAAACCTCCTAAAAATGCACTGAAAACCTTAAAATCTATAAATTTTGTGGCTTTCCTCCTATTTCCTCGTTTTCAACCGAGAGTGACTTTCATCCTTGTCATTTCCCCAATAAGGTTTCCTTTGTTCAAGAACGAAAGTTAGCTGTTCAATGGCAACCTGATAGTTTACCCATAATCAAATGCAGGGTATTTGATGGAAGTTATCAAGAAAAATTACTACTATTCATTTGAAGGTTTAAAAGGTGTATCCATTTAACGGGATTATGCAACGACGCAACGTAGTACAAGGATCCAAGCGGTGTTCTTTCTGTGAAAGGGTGATGGCCTCGAAATCATCTTTCAGTTGCCTGGCTTGGTAGGGCTTCAATAATGTTTTATACAGTATAGTTACGATGAGTGTCAGAATTTCCTTCGAATGGATTTTTTTCTTACACTACTTCAACTACACACACTAGTTGCTGCCACAACTCAGGCTGGCACTAATGATCTAGCTGTCGACGCGCCATTCAGCCTCAATTCCCTCCCACCCCAGCATCATTGCAGCTTCCTTCTCAAGCGTCAATGCATCTTCAGCTAAAAATACATAATTTTAGCAGGCGAAGTTTACGCTGGTTATCACAAATAACTGTGTTTCTATTTCCAGTAAGTGTGTTTGTGTTGAGTGCACGATAGGCCTAGTAGTCCAACACGTGATTTTTGCGATAGAAACCTGTGGTCGCCTTGTTTCTGTTTGTGGATGAAGAGTGGTGATTCACTTAACGGGTGAAGCACTAGCTTGTGTTTTGACTTGGTATAATTGTTGCAGATAACGGTATGACCGTTTGATTTGGCCAATACCACGGTTTTGCAGTTAGGTTAGTCATCAAATTTCAGACACTGTTTTCACACCTCAGAGTGGCGTTCTACCTGGAAAACCAGGAAAATTCAGGGAATTTAGCAAGTCTGAAAAATTCAGGGAATTTATCAAGTCTGGAAAATTCAGGGAATTTATCAAGTCTGGAAAATTCAGGGAATTTATCAAGTCTGGAAAATTCAGGGATTTATCAAGTCTGGAAAATTCAGGGAATTTATCAAGTCTGGAAAATTCAGGGAATTTATCAAGTCTGGAAAATTCGGGAAAAAAATCAGGGAATTTGAAAAATATTTATCGAAAATCAGGGAATTTGAACATTTTCCGGAAAATCTTTTGCCTGTAAAGAATAGGTAATTGGGATTTAATTTTTTACTTCTAAAACCTTCATTTTATTTCAGTTAAAACTTCATTTCCTTTTTGTTTCATTTCTGTTAAAGCGTAAACTCATTAGGCCTACGTAATGTGGGACGTTACGCGTCAAGTGAGTTTTTAGTTTTTTTCACATTATGGCCTTTTCCCGCTCGTTACCAATACCAATTAGGCCAGCGCAATTTCTGATTTAGCAAAGCGATATGCGATATAGATACTGCGATTTGAGGGAAATGTGAAAAAAAATTTAAATCCTGTACTGTACCTTCCTTCGACCAAAAAAAAAAAAAATCGGGGAAAAGTCTTAATATTTATCTGGAAAACCTGGAAAAATCAGGGCATTTCATCATGCGGTTTTGAACGGCACCCTGCACGTAATGAATTTATTTTGTTGTTGAGAACAGTTGGCTGGCAGTTAAAATGCGGAATCTGACATGAGATTAGCGTGCCTCCTCAAGAGTATTAATTTTTTATTCTTAGTTTATACTTTCGCGTTGATTAATTTTTTTTTGTTGCGTTCTTTTATTTTCTTCTTGTTTTTTTTATTTATTTTTATTTAGTTTTATGTTTTAAGATATACTCTTGGCGTAGCCGTTAAAGTAACTTTTTTTTCTAAGAATGTTATGACTTGTGTTGCATGGTTCTGTGGTTTTGTTTTCATTGCTTGTTCTGTTATTTTTTTTAGGTTGGTGGTTGGGAGAATTCATATATCTTTCTTTTTCACTAGCATTTATAATTTTTTTTTGTTGCCGGTGGGTTTGTTCTTTTTTCGTTTATTTCATTCTTTTTTTTTTTCTCTTTTTTTTTTATTCTTTCGGCGAGAAACAAATTGAAGTTGGCACACATCCAGGAAGGTTATACAAAAATAATGATGGCAAACCAAGCAGCGGTCTACGTTTGGGTTGGCGTTGATATGGCTCAAGTTGAAGGAACGGCAAACACAAAATCCAACACAATTTCACTCTTGATTTCGTTGGTCGATTCCCCCCCCCCCTCCCCTTACCCCAACGTTTTCCTATATGCCGAGTTGTACATGATGTTGAAGCGGTTCAAGAAAACCGAAGGTTGATCTCTTAATTCCAGCAGACAGAATCTCAAACATCTCAAGATGGGTGTAACTTTTAGACGGGAATTGGTTTTTCTAAAAAGACTTTCTCAGGTAACTTATTTTTCCGGGGTGATACAACCATCTATTAATGAGCAGACTTAATGAGGGATCATGATTAAACAAACGAAGCTTCAATAATGCTGGCTATTAGAGCCGAGATCAGCTGTACCTTGGAACAATCAGCAAGAGGGCGAGCGGGTTTATTCTTGGCACGGTAGCAAAGAAAAAGAGCGGGCGGCCGACGATGAGAACGGATATGCGCTCTAACAATTCGAAACAAACACTATTGCTTCAATAATGCTGACTATTATAGCCGAGTTGAATCAGCGGGCATCAGCTAGACCGGCTTATCTTAAGCTGGGGAACAACTAGTAGTAGATGAATTTGTGAATTCACTGCTGTGGTAGTGTCGGAAGCACTGATTAGTGCCCATTTGAGGAATATCCTGTAGTGATATAACAACGGTTAAACAATGCTTTACCGATTGATGAACATTTGCCCCCGTTTGTCGTTAATGCCCGCAAAATTGGGATAATGTGTTCAACAAGTGTTAAAGCATTGTTTAACCATTGTTGTCTACATAGGGTAGCATAACTCAGCATTGTTTTGTTAGCATTATGTACCCGTTTGTTAATGTTTGTTTCGAAATGGTGCTCGTGAGTGTGCATTGTTATACGATCTACCCCTTCAGCAACAAGGGTGAACGAAGCGGCGCTCGTGTTTTTCTATTGCAGGATCAATTCGATGGGTATTATAATGGATAACAACCGAAAACCTCGTGACATTGTTTTATAATGCACTAGGCTTTCGGTCATTATCTATCTATCTTATCTTCTACCTATCTTCTATATATATAATACGCTTAGGTTGGGCAAGCAAATTCATTATTATGCACTATAATGAAAGAGGGCGAGCAACTGACAATGCCAAACAAATCGGTATGGCCTGTAACAATCGAAATATTGCTTTTATAGTGATACCTCTTAGAGCAGACTTGAAGAGTTTCAAAGTTGGTTCTGTAACAATCACTGCATGCACGACCGTTGTTGGGTTTACTGCGCTTGGTGCCAGAACGGAGAAATGGGCAATTCAGCGTGCTCCATTGAAAAAAGACATTTACTTCCATAAAGACAACAAATCAGCAGGGGTTAAAATGGAGGGGGCGCGAGAAAGGGGTTACGGGGGGGGGATGGGGGGGACCATACAACTGGGTAGGCCGCAGGGGAGTTCGGAGGAGGAAGCAGGGGGCAGTCGGCACCCTTTTCATTCCATACTGCCCACTACAGTATTTCGCTCAGGTATGCGGGAACCGGCTAGACCGGTTTATGTTACGCCGGGGGTACAGCTAGTCCTTTAAATATTACACCTATTATGCTCACGCACATAAACTTATATGGTTAGTTTGTTTTGTCAACTCAGTACAGTTAGGTCAGTAATGACGAAAGTGCTAATACTCGGTCTTTCTATTTTAACAGAGATGCTTATGAGACCATGGCCCTTAAACTAGTACAACGAACACTAGGGCGGGGGGGGGGGGGGGGTAGGGTTAGACTAGGGCGGTATCTGATCGCCTTCGAACCTCTAACTTTCGTACATTGGTTGGAGAACTAATTTGATCTTGTGTACCTTTGGCTTGGGGGCCAGGATGCTCTAAAAGTTGTACAAAACACCAGACCTAAGTTATTAATGGGCAATTACATCCATTTTGACATGCATGTTTGACTTTTGGATCACTTACCCAATAACTAAAAACAAGAATTGCGGTAAGAATACTTTACGTACGTCCGATATAACAATTTAATTACTGCATCACCAAAACACGACACAGAGGTCGCCATTGTTTTGCTGGAACGCGTAGAAATTAATGCCGACAGACGGATGTCTTCGATTTCGACTCGCAGCCGATTGAGATAGCTGTATTGACTGTGATGAGCTCAAGCGTCTGGCGGCCTTAGCTGGCCGGCATTGTAGTCAGACGCTTGAGCTTGAGCTTAGCTGGCCGGCAGTGTAGTCAGACGCTTGAGCTCCTCACAGTCAATACAGCTATCTCAATCGGCTGCGAGTCGAAATCGAAAAGTGACATCTGTCGGCATTAATTTCTGAACGTTCCAGCAAAACAATGGCGATCTCCGTGTCGTGTTTTGGTGATGCAGTAATTAAATTGTTATATTGGACGTAAGTAACGTATTCATACCGCAATTCTTGTGTTTAGTTATTGTGTAAGTGATCCAAAAGTCAAACATGCATGTCAAAATGGATGAAATTGCCCTTTAAACTTGGAAACTTTAAATATTGGTTTATTGGCCATCATGTCCTAATTGAATAAGTTCTATCGGCAAGTTGTGGATGCTGTCATGTTACACCAATTTTTTATCTCGTTCGCCAGCTTCCCGAGCCCCGAAGGCATTGCATCTGTGACAGGAGTAGCGCAGTAATTCAGCAATCTCTCTGCGATTATTGGTTCGTGACGACCCATAATCCACTTGCCTTATTTTTTTCCCCCCCCCGTCGGTTCCTTGTTCTCAATTTTGCTCATCATCTTCGTCTTACCCGCTGGTTATTTCCGTCCCCTATCAATTCCCCTCGGTTCCTTCCCTGAACCTTCCTAATTTCTGGAACGTATCCTACATGCACTTGAAACTCCTGTGCACTCCTTACGGCCTGTGCAAAAGTACGTCCGGTGCATTTCCTCGTCATGTGATCAATAGGTCCTATCCCTTCCTCCATTTTCATCCCCTTTCCCCAATATCCTCTCCTCGGCCCTTCCCAATACGAAGCTGATTAACCCTCACCCTATCCCGCCCTATTCATCCCATCCATCCCCCTCTTTTAGCTTTGCTGCACAGTAAGACCGCTTTGCCTCTTATTGGGGGTAGGGTAGGCCATCGATTTTGAAGGCGGGCTTTACTGCCTGGTAAGATTTCCAGGGAACTTCCCTCCTGAAATTTGAGCTAGGTTTTACGGGATTGACTCAAAAGATTGTAATTTTAAAGGCTTTACGAGGAAAATCTGTGGAGATTTTGTCCTCAGATGCCGCTATTCCATTCCCCTGTTAGTAGGACGCGGTCTGAATCAACTTCTACTGGAGTTTTGTGTGTGAAAGTGTCCATTTTGGTTGATGGAACTTGGCTCTTATTTCTGTAAAATTCGGGCCCTATATTCATAGAAGTTTCAAAATAATTGATGCGGGTATTCAACTGGATTTTTGCCCTTCAAGTCGTAAGCTCTGATAGCTTTAACGGGATCTAAAAATGTTAACTGAAGGATTTATGTGGGCTGAATTAATTAAATTTTCCCATCTTCAGATACCGCTATTTCGTTTCCCTGTTAGTAGGTAGCGGTCTGAGTCAACCTCTGTGGAGTTTTGTGTGTGAAAGTGGCTATTTTGGTAAATGGAACTTCGCACTTGTTTTTGCAAAATTCGAGCCATAATATTCATACAAGTTTCAAAGTAATTGATGCTGGTATTTAACTGGATATTTGCCCTTCCAGTCGTAAGCTCTGGTAGCTTTTACGGTATCTAAAAATGTTAATTGAAGGATTTATGTGGGCTGAATTAATTTAATTTTTCAACTTCAATTTTAAATTTTCTAGGAAGCATTCCATGAAGGTTAAAACTCATCCCAAAAAATCACCAACACTGTGCCCTTTTAACTGATTAGCATAAAACGCATCCCAAAATTCACCAACACTTTGCCCTTTTAAGTGATTAGCATAAAACTGAACATGTTTGTATGGTTTCAGAAAAATTAAATGCTAAATTTATTTACTTATTGAACGTTTTATCATGTGACTAGCGTAGTTATTGTTAAAAATCGTAAGCTCATGTACATCATCATTTTTAGTAAAATTTTTGTTTCATGATTGCCTGTCTGAATTCCGAAAATGTTTAGTCACCTCTTGTTATTTTGGCTCTAGTTATTTTTGCTGACGATGCAACTATGGTGAAGCAATCTTGAAAAATTGTTTTGCTTTTGTGTAGCATTTTAAGCTTAGAATAAATGCAGATGCAAACCAATTTACGTTGCATTTTGGAATTTAAATGTCAGACCTGAGCGGGAATGGAACCCACGACCTCTGAGACCGAAGGCCGTAGTTCTACCACCCATCCATGCTGACATAGCCGAATTAGGCCGTTCCAGTATGGCTGGGCGGTAAAACCAGCGGCTGGTACGGCTGGGCTTGGTACCAGGGGTCGTGCGTTCAATTCCCGCTAAGGCAGTGTGACAATTAAGTCCAAAAGGCAATGTAAGTAGGTTTGCATCCGTGTTTATTAATCATTTTTCGAGCCCATTTGGCTATCCGTCCTGTTTATATTACTTTAAGCGTGCTGGATTAAGGACTGCTGCCTATACCACGAGCCACGGCTGTTTGCCGTGACGCCATCATGAGTTATCCACCGACGAACGAGAATAGCGGATCTTTGGCCGTCTGAGTGGGCTAGCCTAGTCACGTGATACGCGCGTCACGGCCAACCGCCTGGGCGCGTGATTTAGTATTCCAAACCCAAGACACAGAGGCACGAGGCAATCGTTACGATCGTCCTCTTACTCAA
The DNA here is from genome assembly GCA_023313725.1 of Lithobius niger. NCBI lineage: Eukaryota > Metazoa > Arthropoda > Chilopoda > Lithobiomorpha > Lithobiidae > Lithobius > Lithobius niger. The sequence goes on along the minus strand of JAHWFP010140394.1, from coordinate 5,061 downwards.
GCTCGAACGCGGCTCAACATGCTACCCTTGCGTAGCCGTCCGCAGCCCGAAGATTATTCACGTGATCAGAATCGCAGTTCTGTTGGTTAAGCCCGTGTCAGACGAGAGGATTTTCACTCGCGACAGGACAAAATCGGATCGGGAGGGTAAGTTGGCTCGTGTGACATGGGTCAGACGACAAAACTTGGGAGTAATTAAAGAGTCGTTAGGACCCTCGGGCTCCCAACTTTTTCTCACGTGACCGATAGAGACCAATGGTGAACGCATACCACGCATTCCAGAAAAAGGGGTAAAAGTTGGACATAAAGAGAGCCAGTTAATATGAAGTGTTTGTTGGTCCTAAGGGCAGTCGGGAGTGGAGGAAATTTGCCCGTGTGACCACCAACTCCAAACACGACAAAATGTGGGGGAAATCACATCAGCTCTTAGGACAATCGTGTCGTAATTGAAAGTCTTTTTGTCTGACACGTGCTTTAGGAGAAGAGGTGCTAATCACTGGGCTTATCCTACCCGTTTTGCTCGGGGCCCACGGGGTGCCCTCACAATGGTGTGGTGCGCGTTGGGGCTTGGTTTTTACCCCACTGGTTGTATTAGTGTGTTTCCCACACGTTACAACTCGAGGGTTACAGGTAAAAATACTCATGAATGGTGCAGTATTTACAAAAGGATCATTTTATGGTTAGAAGTAGGGCGGTATCTGATCGTCCTCGAACCTCTAACTTTCGTTCTTGATTAATGAAAACATTCCTGGCAAATGCTTTCGCAGTAGTTCGTCTTGCGACGGTCCACGAATTTCACCTCTAAGCGTCGCAATACGAATGCCCCCGTCTGTCCCTCTTAATCATTACCTCGGGTTCTGAAAACCAACAAAATAGAACCGAGGTCCTATTCCATTATTCCATGCTGAGCTATGCGGGCGGGACGTGCCTGCTTGCAGCACTACCGTATAATTTTTTTCAAAGTAAACGTTCCGGTTACCCAAGACACTCAGCGAAGAGCACTGAGGGACGGCTGGCGGGGATGGCTCTGCCGTTGTAGGTATGGAAAAACTAGACCTTCCAGATATGCTTGTTTTTCATCACTATGCGAAAGTTGAGGATTCTGATAGTCGTGCCGCCGTGTTGTACGAATGTAGCAGAAACCGTCTTTTATTTTTGTTGCCAACTTTGTGAGAGTTGTGGGATTACTTGAGGTGTCTGCACTCTGTAAACGAAACGGACCGTTCATTTTTGGTGATCGTTGCTTGCAATTAACATGCGCATTTCCAGATTTTCAACCACAAACCACGGATTAAAAACATTCCGCTATACCACTTCGACCCAATTTGGGAACACTATGGATTCTCCTGACTACCAAATCAATGTTACCACTACTCTCAAGTTCTGATTTGATCCTGAGTAAACTCTCAAGTTCTGATTTGGGCATTCTCTTCAATTTGGACCTGCAATTCTGTAAACATTGTTCTAAGATTACTACTGATGCTTTTCGGCTCTTGTTCATTGTCAACAGGTGTTTCGGCAAAACCAATATAAAGACAAGGGTTTGGGCGTTAAGGTGTATTTGCGACCAATACTTGATTAGGCGAGCCCTGTATGGTCGCCGCACCTGTTAAAGGACATTGACTTTACTAGAGTTGGTCCAGCGTGCTTTTACTCGCTCCATACCTGAACTACGCATGCTAACGGCAAATGAAAGACTTCGTATAGTACGGGGCTGGCACCGTTGGAATTACGTACACTCATGGCCGATCTCGCTTTGACCTATCCAGTTATCCGTGACCAGCTTCCGGTTTTCTTGCCCTTGTTTTCTGTCAGTCGTAATAATCGAACTCGCGGACACCATCTTAAAATTCAAAAAAAGGAACCTTTAAGACTGACTGTAGAAAGTTTTCTTCTCCAACAGGATTGTAGATTTCGCTTCCGCTTGCAGTCGTGTATGCGACGACGGTTGATGCCTCCAAACGTGCAGTGTGTGGGGAGGGGGGGGGTCTACCTATCCGATTTCCTGCGACGAGCTTATTAATGCTATGTTCATTGGGGCGGTGTAAGTGGTTTACGCTACCGTTACCTTATCCATTGGCGGGTAAAACCTTTTAGTATTATCATTTTTTTATTATTATACCAGTTACTGTACGTTTTTAATCCGTGATAAGGAAAATGTGTCTGTTAGCTAGGGAGGATCACCGAATGACTGCTCGGTGTGATTCTTTTTATTTCCTCCATCATCCTGCGTAAACCTCAACGAGGATCTGCATTTCCAGTTTTGTGGTTGCATCTTAATTCAATTGTAATTTTGTTTCACGTTCCCAGATGACGTCCACTCCCGCAGAGTACGACCGTTGTGGATTTGAAAATGAACCAATCCGAAGCAGCCTACCGCACATCCTCCGCTACCTCTCCACGGGGGCTATTTCATTTCCTTGGGATGTGTATAGTGCTTCACCTGCTATTGGCATGCGCTTGATTCCTTGGCCAGTTTTGGACCCTCAAGCTCGTGTTTATCTCCCCCACTTCCATCTACTCAAGTCTCCCCCCTAATATTTTCTTTTTTCCCCCCATCCTCTCTTTGGGGCTCTCTCTGGTCTAGCCCCCTTTCTCGGCTAGCTTGGGGTGGCTAAGGATGCCGGTGTGTTCAATAAAGAGATTAGTTGCCGGATGGAGAGCCATAATGCCCCTAGATACCAGTAGCCCTCTCGAGGAAATGTACAGGGCGTTCGGCTGTTGAGTCGACTGGATCAAAAGAACCATCGAAACAATCTTCCCTCTTTTCGGCTTTGCTCTTTCGTTTCATCTTTCGTCATTCGTTTCACCTTTCGTCATTCGTTTCACCATTCGTCTCCTCTTTCTGTAACTTGAGGCATAGACTTCTTTTCTTCCTTTGAGTTCTCGGTTGTCAATAAAACACGATGCCCAAATGACGCATCCTTGTTGTGTACGTTGTTACGGACTTCTCTGTGCGCTCTCTTTCGGGAGATATCCGGCTTGAGTCGGACGTTTTTGCAGTAGGTATTATTCCTTTCGGTCATTTGAAGCAACTCCTAATGGGGCTCTAAGTGGTTTGTAGTGTTGCGCGTTATTCGCTTTGCCCCTTAAATCTGTTTTGTTTGTTGTGTATAACCCGCTCTTCTAAATCTTTCTTTAGATTTTGTACTCTTTTTTTATAACCCCCCCCCCCCCCGGTCTTTCTTTAGGTTACTTAGGTAGCAATTGTAACCTGAGCCATTGGCTTTATTTTCCCTGAAGTAAATTCCAAATGATGTACCATGTTTGCTACTGTGTCGTTGTTGTTTGTTAGAATTTCTTTGGGGTTTATCCGGTTTTGGCTTTCTGTATTTATCTTGAATAATATTTTGCTCGATTCCTTGAATCTGTTCGTTATAATCTGTTTTGATGTAGCAACGGTTATGGTGTCCCGGGTAACCTCTCCGTTTCACAAGACGTTATCTTTTTTTTTATTATGTGACATGCCGTTCGTTTTCGAAGTTAAACTTCAGGTCCGGGTCTTAACTTTGTTTTCAAAGACAGTTGTCAACAGATCCATTCGATTTCTTCATTTTTCTCTGTATACCGAGTTTACAGCTCTCAGAAATGTCAACATGTTTGTCCTAATTCTGCAAATTCTGTGTATCTTGTGAGGGCTTTGTTTTGTAACTCTGTATTTTAACCTTCTTATCTTGGTCGACATTGAGGTAACTGGAATAAACGTGTATTACCCGGAGGCAGTAGATGTTAAGGTTAAGGGGCCACTAGTACCAATATACACAACACCTGTTAGCCAAGCTTGAATCCAAACTTTTATTTAAAAGGTTTGTCAGATAATTACTATACCCAGACCTCTACAGGTTAGAATTTCCATCTTTCAGCAATTCGATTAACAAAAACAAACTTGAAAAAAAAAA